>PVJL010007840.1:0-73398 GCA_004026885.1 Lyroderma lyra | reverse complement strand
GTTGTTCCGGATAATGCCATAGTCCCCCCTTGCCCTCACTCTGTAAATCTGCCTGCCTTTCCTGGCCGCCCATTTCTGGCTTCAGACCTATGGTGGGAGCCGAGCTGAACTGAAACCCACTCCCCTCCCTGCAGCTGTACCTCGATGGACCATTTGGAGAGGGCCACCAGGAATGGCATAAGTTTGAGGTGTCAGTGCTGGTGGGAGGGGGCATTGGGGTTACCCCCTTTGCCTCCATCCTCAAAGACCTGGTCTTCAAGTCATCCTTTGGCAGCCAAATGCTGTGTAAAAAGGTGAGTGTCTCCCATTCTTTGAAGGAATGGGGACAGAGGGCCTGATTGTGTCCCCTCATCATGCCAGTGTAGCATGAGAAAAAGCCCCTGGCTCATCAGCATGGGGTCTACTGGCACCATTCATACCTATTTTTCTAGAGGTGAAAAGTTTGAGGGAGGTTAGGGGGTCTAGCCAGAAAGGACTTCGCTGGAACTGTCACTTAGAAGCCTTGAATCAGGCTGAGGTTCCTGCTAAAAGTTTAGTGTCTATGGCGGGGGAGGGGGGACAGAAAGGGGGTGTCTTGGACTTCCTAGCCTCTCAGGTGAAGACATCTGGGATGGAAGAACTTTGAGCTGAGCTGGGTCCTGAGCTCCAGCCATGTGTCCCCAGGTCTACTTCATCTGGGTGACACGGACCCAGCGGCAGTTCGAGTGGCTGGCTGACATTATCCGGGAGGTGGAGGAGAATGACCACCAGGACCTGGTGTCTGTGCACATCTACATTACCCAGCTGGCTGAGAAGTTCGACCTCAGGACCACCATGCTGGTACATCGGAGCTAGATAGGCAGGGTGGGTGGGCCGCCATCTGGGCTAGGAGCTGACCCCGGCTCTGCTTGGCTCTGCCCTTTCTCCCCCAATCCCTTCCCTAGTACATCTGTGAGCGGCACTTCCAGAAGGTGCTGAATCGGAGTCTGTTCACGGGCCTGCGCTCCATCACCCACTTTGGCCGCCCACCCTTCGAGCCCTTCTTCAAGTCCCTGCAGGAGGTTCACCCACAGGTCAGTCCCACACCCCGCCATCCTGGGACTCTGGCCTTCCCCTGCCAGGATATCCTGGCCCTCAAACACCCTGTGTCTCTCTCTTGAATGGAGATTCCCACCCCGCCCCCCCCCCCACTAACCCTGGCCCCAGGATGAGGTCAAGTGTTGGAAGAAGGTTTCAACTGTAACCCCCAACCCCAGCTCAAGCCTTCTTGGGGTCTGGGGTTGATGCCTTGGTCATTCCAGCCAGGCCTGAGAAGCAGCTTTCTCCTGGGAAGTGAGCCTTCCAAGCCTGCAGGCCACTCCTTCTCTCTGCAACCACTCTCCCCCGACACACTTGGCAGGTACGGAAGTTTGGGGTATTCAGCTGCGGCCCTCCAGGAATGACCAAGAATGTAGAGAAGGCCTGTCAGCTCCTCAACAGGCAGGACCAGGCCCACTTTGTGCACCACTACGAGAACTTCTGAGCCCGCCCTCCCTGGTTCCTGCTTCCCAGCTGTGACCCAGCACTGCCTCAGTTTCTCTGTCAGAATCCACCTCAGTGGAGAGCTGGAAGAGCCTCCCCCTCATTGCCCCATGTGTCCCATGCTCTGAGAAGATAGGGGAGACCCCTCCAGCTCAAGTCACCACAGGTTGTGACAGACCAAGTGGGGAAGGGACAGCTCCTGCCTTATGACAACTATGGAGATGAAGAGATACAATAGCATCTGCCTCCAATAGTTCCCATGTCTGTTTTTAGCTCCCCAAAATTCATGTTTTGCCTTGGTGTTTTCTTGGCCTTGGCATCTATACCAGATGTGAAGAAAGGGCTGAGTGAGAATCTCCTCAGAGCCCAGCTCAGCTGTGATGCATAGAACCTGGACAGCCCATCTGCCTCAATGCAGTCTATGAGGCCCTTTCTCTCTAGCTCCACCCTGACCTCTTCCGTTCCTAGAGGGTCAGGAATCCTGAGGAAGAACCTGGGAACAAAGATCCTCCTCAGCCCTGTTGTTCTGCTGTCAGCCAAACATGCCCGCTGTTCTGACCTCTTGGTGGGTGTTCACTGAGTCTACTGAAGAAGCCCTGGGACTTTGGGACCAAGGGAGTCCAGCCTGTCTTCCAGACATCCAAAACTCCCTCTCAGTTCACCACTTAGCACAGCATTTGGGTGACCAGATGTCCTGGTTTGCCCTGACTCCCAGTTTTAACATTTAAAGTCTTTTTCCTATGAAACCCCTCAATCCCAGGCAAATCAAGACAGTTGGTCACCTCACCCAGGAGCCAACTTTGGATGTCACCTCCATAGTCAGCTATTTAAGACCCTCTTTTTCCTTCTTCAACTGGCTCTTTCCTAAAAAACCAAGCTTTAAAATTTTTTAAATTTAGGTATAATTTGCACACAGCAAAGTATATATAAATCTTAAAGTTACCATGTATCTGGGTTACCACCACATTTCCGTCACCCCAGAACTTCCCTTGTAACCCTTCCAGTCAGTCTTCCCCAAACCCTAGAACCAACCACTGCTATGATATCTGTCACTCCAGATTAGTTTTGCTCATACTGAATGTACTTTTTTGAGATTGGCTTCTTTTGCACTCCTCATATGTCTTTGTGATTTATCCATGTTTTGGTATTTACCAGTAATTTGTTCATTTTTATTGCTGAGTTGTGTTCCATCGTAGAGATGTACCATGGTTTGTTCATCCATTCTTCTGTTGATTGGTATTTGGGTTGTTTTTAGTTTTTTACAGTAGGAATAAAGCTGCTATGTACATTATTATTCTTGCCTTTTGGTGGAAATAATGCACTTGTTTCTCTTGGGTCTTGATGTGGGAGTGGAATTGCTGAGTCATGGAGTTCTCCAGCCAATAGGACCAGTGGCAGGGAGTTTCAGGCCATCTCCACATCCCTGCCCCAGGATCCTCTCCTCATTGGCCCTACTCTGCCTCTTCTAATGGGCCTAATGCCTTTCGCTCCCAACTCTCTATATTGAAGGAATTTCTTTGACAGCACTAGAAGGGCACTGGATCAGGAGCCAGGAGACCTGGATTCTAGTGCTAACTTTATCCCTAAATAACTACAGAGAAAAATCCCTTACCTTCTCTGAGCCCATTTCTTCATGTATTAAATGTCTGTGTGGGTATAAGGAGGTCAGATAGTGATACTGGCCCAGGAAGTTATACAGATGAGAAAATACATGTGTTGTGTGCTGATCTCACTCTATTGGTAACCAACATTGTGGCTGAACTAGCCCTTGTGGTTCTTATTGTGATTTCAAGACACCCTCAGTAATAACCATCAAGAAACTTTGAAAGAGATAAGGTTTAACATTTAGAGGTCCTAGAAATTATCTGGCACACCTGGAGACACCCAGTGACAGACTAGAGAGGTGGGGAGGGGCCTGGGGTTGTTTTCATTAGGGTCAAAGGCTGAGGCCTGGCATTTTACAGGCTCACTATTGATGAATTTAAAACAAGAGTGGGAATTTAAAGTGCAGAAGAGAAAAAACAAGTGCCCTAAAACCTGAGTTATTGAAATCAACCAAGATCTCTAAAACAAATGGGTGGGTGGGGGAATGCTCATGGCCTGGCTCTTTATCTAGTCATGTGGCTGGAACTGAATTTATGTAAGAGAGATAAAGAGAGAGGGAAAAACATCTTTGAAGTGGTTTCCAATCAAAACTTAGGCCCTTGCATTCCAAAAGAAAGGAAAAACCAACTGTCAGAGCTTACACTACAATATAAGAATATTTTATATAATTGGCAATGTGTGATGATTAGTAATATACCTATTTATTAATAACCATGCTAACAGAATTCTAGCTCTCCTGTCTGTCACTAGGTACACAACCAGTCATGAATCCTAAACGCCAGCCCCTTCAGTCTCAGCCTTAGTTTTATTCCCAAGTCTGACCCATCCGTGCCTTCCTTATTCCTTTCTAAAGACCACCCAACCTATTTCTCTGTCCCAACCTAATTTCCCTCTCCTTGCTAGGCTAGAGTATGTTGTTAACATGGCTGCCTGATTAGCCATAGCACTCTGTTCAGCCCTGCCTTCTCTGCCATGCTAGGGACTGATTGAAGGTCTCTTGAAGACCCCAAGATCACTCTTGCCCAGATGCCAGACAATGCCAAATGCTTGTCTTGCTGGACAGAGGGACATGCCATCATGATCTTGAGTAGCCTCAGATGGTACTTGGCCTGCCCGGCCTCAAGCCTGACTGTATACTCCAGCCAGATTCTAGATGCAGGAATGTATTCATGCAATCTGGCTGCCCTGTCTAACCTTGCCCAGATTCTCAGAAAGCCATGGGTTGCTGGGATAAAAGTCAAGGACTTGCAGAGGGTAGAAATATCCTCAGTCTGGGCATTTGCCAGGACACTCAACTGGTCTTCCCTCTCCAGAGCTTTGTGATGAACTCTCCTTGGGAAGTGCACTGGAAGGCAGCCATCATGTGGTGTGACTTTGGGTTGAGAAAATGAGGTTACTAGTTGCACAATTGGGTTTAGCAGAGAGGTTAGTCAGGCTCTGGAAAACATATAAACAAAGGAGTCTACAAAACTGTCTCAGAGAAAGAGGACTGAGTGTCATTGCCGAGGTTTCCTGACAGGGCAGGTTTCGGCGGTGGTACACCCAATTGAAAAAACACGCGGAGCCGACATGGGGGACCATAAACACACCAGCAAGCAAGCCACTTTATTGTGCACCTGGGACTGTATATACGTATTCACACAAAAGTGGCATCGTGCCGCATCTGCCCAGTAGCAGTTGTTTGGGTTTTCATGGTTACATAAGGCGGTACATGCGCAGTAACTGTCAGCCCCAGGAATTCCTCAGCCCCAGACAGGGACTGATTATACCAAGGTCAAGCCTGGGCAGCGGGCCTGGCTGTAACCCTTTACTGTGGGCTTAGCTTTAACCCTCTGGGGACTGACACTGGGGAAGGGTGGCTCAGAGGAAATTCATGGAAACTTTTATATTGACAGTATAAAAGAAAGCAAACCTTTTCTACCCCAGGTCACAGAGGTTGGTCTCAGGCCCTGGGACAAAGCCCAGGCCAATCCTTGCCTCACAGGGCTAGTGATGAGGATGAGAATGGAACAGGGATGGAGAAGAAATCAGATGGGACTGGGTGATGATGGGATTGAGAGGTGAAGATGGAGATAAGATTGGATGGAAGGGCTTTGGGTGGGTGAGAAGGGAGAGGACAGGAAGGTGCTGAGGCTGAACTCTGCAGGAGAGGAATAAAGGCTAGCTCTTTGCCTCTTTTTCCAACTTTCCAGACCCAGCTTCTGCCCCAGCTGAGAAGTTTACAAGCTGAGGAGATCTTCCCACCCACCTGCTAAGAATTTTCGAGTAAGAGAAATCAATCTAGCATGGTAGTTAATAAGGGCTCTTGAGTCAAACTGGGTTTGAGTCCCAGCTGGGTAATCTTGAAAAGAGGCAACTCTCAGTGCCTGTTTGTTCCTCCATAAAATGTGGATAACATGAGTAGGTAATTTCAGGTCATGATAAAGAGCTTTGAAGAAAATAAAATAGAATATGTAATATGATGGTGAGTGACTGTCAGTCCCCAAAGAGTTGAAGCCAGGCCCACTATAAAGAGTTACAGCCAGGCCTTGTGCAGGCCCTGACCTCCCTGACCTTTACCATAAATGGTTAATGCCGCAGGCTGAGGAATTCCTGGGGCTGACAGTTACTGCGCATGTACTGGCTTATGCAACCATGAAAACCCAAACAACCGCTACTGGGCAGATGTGGCAAGATGCCACTTTTGTTTGAATATGTATATAGAGTCCCAGGTGCGTAATAAAGCGGCTTGCTTGCTGGCTTGTTTATGATGATCTCCCTATGTCGGCTCCACGCATGTTTTTTCAACTGAGTGTACAATAGCAGAAACCTGCCCTGCTTAAAAGTCTTGGCAATGACTATGACTAAGGGAGGACCCTTTAGATGATTAAGGGAAGGCCCCTGAGAAGGTGTCTATAAGATTATAAAATCTAATGCACACAGAGCTTGCTATGTTCTCAGTGCTATTGCAAGTTTTTAGATGGATGAGATACTAATGCAGTTTTTAGAACAATCAATGAGTTAGGTTCACCCTTTCTCTCCATTTTACAGATAAGGAAGATAAAAATGGTTCCCAGACCCAATCTAATGTGTGTGGAGGCTTCCCACGTTAATAAGCAATTCTCAGACACCAGTAGGGTGTCCAGGAATTCAACTCAATTCTGGCATTATCTACCCGAGAGATCGAATCAGAGTCTACAGGTTAAGGGCTCAGTCCCACAAGATGGCCCTCCATCGGCTCCAGGCACCAGTCACAAATCTAGGTTGTCACCTGTGCTTGTTACCAACTGGCTGCCAATCAGAGGTTCCCACAACCCCTCCCTTGGGTTCAATTAATTTGCCAGAGTGGCTCACAGAGCTCAGGAAAATCCACTTACTCATTAGATTACCGATTTATTACAAAAGATATTAAAACATGGATCAACAGCCAGATGAAGAGATACACAGAGCAAGGTGCTAAACAAAAGAGCTTCTATCTGTGTGGAGGTTGGGTCCCAGCAAGGTGGCATGTGGAAGCACTCTGGTTCACCAACGTGAAAGCTCTCTGACAAAAGGGCCAACAAGCTGTCCTCCTCGGTTTTTATGGAGGCTTCATTACATACTCACGATTGACTAAGTTACTGTCCCTCGTACATTGAACTCAATCATCAGCCCCTCGTCCCTCTCCCCGCTCAGTAAGAGGTGACAATTCTAGATCAATCATAGGTTGGTTCTCCTGACAGCCAGCCAAAAGGGGTCCAAAACGTAACCACCATAACATAACAAAACGCCGTTGTTTCTTTCCTCACTTAAGAAATTCCAAGTGTTTTAGGAGCTCTGTGACAGAAACAGGGATGAAGACCAAATACACCGGGGTTGTCCAGAAAAAATTCACCAATTGTCCATATTACAAGATCAGTTTGCAGCTGGATACTTTCCAGACAGCCCTCGTGTATTTCTTCTTATACACAGTATCACTAAACCTGCAGCACAGAGAGGCTTAAACCCTTGCCTTAAGTTACCCAGACTGTGAGAGGACTGGATTTGAGCTCAGAAAGTTTTAAACTCAGACTTTGCCCTTAACTGCACTTTATCCTGCCTCTCAAAAGCATGTAGCAAGTGTTCAGGCAAAGATAATGTATGGAGGGAGAACCCTTAACTGTACCCTGCACCTAGTAACATTGTTATTATTACTATTATTAAGAGAAATTGAGGCTCCAGAAGACAGAGCTCCATATTCTGAGGAGTTTGGAGTGTTTGGGGCTTGAGTGATATTATGTGACTTGTTCCTAGTCCTGACTTGTCCTGTGATATCACCAACCCCACTTCTCCTCTTCCAGGAAGGAGGAGGAGGCCTGCCCTACCCTCTAAGGAGACACCAAGCCCCGCCTAGACCATCTGGAAGTAACTCCATCTTGGCGACCTGACTGTCTCCCACCCAGTTTCCAGGAAGCTATAAAGGGCCTGGGAATCTCTCCAGTTGACTTCACAGGAATCCTAATCCTCCCTGGAGAGTGACCTCAGAAACTCACATGGAAGTGAGAGGCTGGCAGTGAGATTCTAGGAGCAGCCGCCCAAGGTGCACTGGATGCTACAATACGAACTTGGGTTCTGTTTCCAGCTCTACTACTAAAATCACTTTCTGACCTTAGGAAAGTCACCTGAGTTCTCTTGCCTTCAATTTCCTCACCAAGAAAATAAAGGGATTAGGCTAAGACTCCTTCCAGACCTAAAATTTCACTCTTCCTCCTGCACTCCTTGTCCCACATGACTATAAGGTCTTTCTTAGGCAAATAGCTTTCTTGGCCTCTCATCTGAGGTTCAGTTAGCTAGGGGAAGGGAACTAACATGCTATGGTTTATATGTGTCAGATCCTGTGCCACATTTACATAAATTCCCTCATTTAATCTTCACAATAACTCTTTGGAGGCGGTATGTATGTTTGCCCCCACTTCACATAGGAAGCACCTGAGGCTCAGAGAGCAAATGGCCAATAAGGATCCAACTAGTAACAAGCAAAATCAGAATCTGAATCCAGGCCCCATGCAATCTCAGAATCTCTACTCACTCTTTCCATACTGGTGCCTCTAAAGGTATAGAAAGAGAAGGCAATGAAGAAGCAATGAAATGTTTTCATTATTTGTTTCCCATTGTTAATTGTTCAAATGATACTCATTGAGCAACTGCTGTGAAGATCATAATTGATTCCATGGGTCCCACAAGGAATGCAAGACACACTCCTAGTCTTCTGAGAGTGGAAAATCATCCCAGCTTCAGGAAGAAAATGCAGTAACTCCTCATACTTGCAAGCACTGTGCATGTTCAAAGTCCCTCTCCGTTACCCTGTGAGACCCATAGGAACTATGCCTTTTCTGTCCCCTGTTGTCAATCCAGTGCTGGGCACAG
Source organism: Lyroderma lyra (assembly GCA_004026885.1). Lineage (NCBI taxonomy): Eukaryota > Metazoa > Chordata > Mammalia > Chiroptera > Megadermatidae > Lyroderma > Lyroderma lyra. The sequence goes on along the minus strand of PVJL010007840.1, from coordinate 64,929 downwards.
AGCAGAATCTCATCGGGTATTTGATGAATAAATTACATTGCATGATAAGTGTCTGATTAAATGCCAGGATGAGTAGGAGAGCTATGGGTGCTGGAGGAGTTCAGAAAATGTCTAAAGAGGAGAAGAGAGATTGTGAGCTAAACCTTGAGGCATAAAGGATAAAGAAGGTTAGTTGTACAAACTCATTCTAGGCTGGAGTTCACATTCTACTGGTCCAGACTTAAGTTATGTTCTACAGCCAGACCTTCCTAAAGAAGGCATTTCTGTCCCCCAGAAAATTCAGCCCTGGACTGCCTTAGAAGGAAAGAATATGAATTCCTGTTACCTTTGGATCTGCCAACACCCAATGTGTCAGCGACTTTGATGAAGGTTTGTCACATTAGCACATTACTTTAGAGGAAATAGGAGTCTTGCCTCGTCTGGGTTCAGGAGAGGATGATACCTTTAAAAGGCACAGGCTTTGGGGGATTAGGTGGGGTGGCTCCCAGATGGGAAGGGGAGGCAGTTAGGGCTGAGTTATCTGGGGAACAGGAATGCCATTACCTAGCATATCTGAAGGAGAGTAGGCATGCAAAGTGATGGGGTTCACCTCTGAGTAGGCCCAGGCTGGTTCCCTAATATGAACTGCCATTTAATTGTCTCAGCAACCCTACGAAGCAGCCACAATCATATGGCTGTCCAACAGGAAGAGAATAGTTAAGTAAACTACACAACCAAACAGAATACTATGCAATCATTTGCAATGAAAATTATTAGATGGGCAAGCTCATACTCAGGAAATGGGGCAAAATATCCTGAGTCTTAAAATATTTAAGCCCCCCTTTTTCACTAATCCTTCTTGTAGGACCCTATCCCAGGAAAATAATCAAACACCTGGACAAAAATTTTTATTTTATAGATTAAAATGCATCACAATGGTAACAGTAGTTATTTCTAGATGATGACATTATGACTGATCCTATTTTCTTCCTTATAATTTTGTACATGGTTCAAAAATGCAAAATATTTGTAATAACATGGGGAAAAATTTTAAAATTAACCATCAAACATTAAAAAAGAGAAACAGTCCAAACAAAAGTCTTTCTGGAAAAACTATAATTACAAATATTTTTGTAACCATAAAATGGTTAAGATTTATTATTAAGTGAAAATAATTGTAGCTATGTTTTGATGGTGACTATGAAAATATTTATTCATAAATTATTAACATTGCTTATCCCTGAGGATAGAGTAGCACTAAGTGACTTTCATTTTCTATCTTACTCATTTCTGTGATTTTTTAGTAACAAGTATATATTACTTTTATAATCATAAAAAAGAGATACTTTAAAATTATAATTACATATATGCAAGAACTGACAGCCAGCACAGAAAAATTCAAAGGTGATGTGTTAAAGTGATGGCTGGTGTCAAATCAAAATTTTTATTATGGCTGGTTGTGCTAAAAGAAAAATTTTAAAAATTCAATGTTTCTGTTTTAACCCACTTAAATGTGGATTGGTTTTTTGTGCAGCAATCAAAAACTGGGACATCCTCTAACACATTATCCTGTCTATTTTACTTTATATAATGTCTCAACATGCAAGGGTTATGCTTATTATCTCTTTCCTCCCAGTCACCACCCTCATTTAAATGTGAACTCCATGTCTGTCTTATCCACTTCTATGAAAGATTCCTAGAATGGAATAAATGCTTAGTTAAAAAAAAAAAAATCTATGTTTCACTACCAAAAGGTGACTAAAAGGGACTGGAAGAAGGAGAAAACAATAGGAGAATTGCTGAAAGTTACAAATATCCAATTGATTAGATAGCATTTATTCTGAAAGAAAGAAAAGAGGAAAATATTTTTGCCTCCCTAAGGGAGCACATGGGTGACACTTAAAAATTATGTTAATATCTTTCAGCATGGAAATCCTACTTCTAAGAATCCTACATAAATATTTATGTATTTATATGGAAAGATATGTATATAAGGAAATCAATTGTGTTTAGAATAGCAACATAATTGGAAGAAACCTGAATGCCAACTAATAGTAGAATGATAAAGGATATATAATGATATAAGCATATGCATAAAATGGAATGATTTTAGCATTGAAAGAATGAATATAATCTACATGTACTGACATGGAAATATATACAAGGTATAACTAGGATATAATCCCATTTTTGTAAAATTAAATCTATGTGTGTATAATATGTATACTTATGTATAATTTAAAATATTTTTATTATTCTCATTCATTTTATTTACATAACAAATTCTACATAAAACATAAGTTTTCTTTCATAAAAAATTTCACAGTATACTTGTTTATAGTGTGCTATGTACAAGGTTTGGCAGAAGTAACACCTTTTTTTATGAGCTGGTAATCTATACTAAATCTCTTAAAATCATAAGTATATAATTCGGTAACATAACAATATTTTAACAACTTTAAAAAGGGCGTTACTTCTGCTGTACCTTGTATTTGCAAGAATATATTCCAAATTATTAACAATGGAGGCTTCAAGGAAAATAGGGTCTGAGGGACATTTGTTTATCAACTGAGTTAAAACTCCATTGTAGAAGAGAGCAAGCAACTAGCAATGTCAAGAATATTAGCATAGAAAGCCTAAACACAGCCAAATTAAACAGAGATGATCATAAAGCACTCCTACTCTATGAGCTTTGCAACTAAAAATGACAAGGTACAGGGCAACATGGTGACTGGGAATATCATGAAGAAAATACAGCATCACTCTGGTTAGGGAATAATTGTCTTTAGCGCTCAAATCCCCATGTGTCAGTTACCTGTATTTAGGTTCCATCGTTGCTCTGGGCCTCCACTTCCTGTTAAATGGGAGGGTGAAGTGAGATAATTTTGTAAAACTTGGAGCAATACAACGCTCTGTGACATTTCCCTACACATCTATCTACTTGTCAACTCTGTAAATTCAGAAATGAGATCAAATAGGACCATGTAAATGTGGATGCAGTACATGGTGAATGGTTAAGAGGACTGGGAAAGAATTTTTTTTTTTTAAGAAGCTGGAATAAGCTTTTTTAAACTTCACTTCTCAAGCCTGGGAAAAGAAATATCTGAAGGAAAAGGCTTAAAACCTGAAGGTAAAGGAGTTAGTAACATAAGGTAAGGATCCCAGTTGATTTTCCGCTTTGAAAGAATATTTCAAGAAATGAAAGCCTTGAAAGAATTCATCAACAGAGGCTGTCAGCTGTATAAGTAACCATTAGAAACAGTGGGGACATAAACACAGAGAAGTGACCTGAAAGTCAAACTGAGGCCACATCTAATGGTATGAGGTCTAATTACTTTTTTTTTTTTTTTTTTTGTAGATTTTTGGTATGTGGGTAGCTCCACTGACTGGGAATCGAACCCAGGCCGCAGTGGTGACAGCACCAGTGCTGAAGCCTTAAGCCACTACACCACCAGGGAACTCCCAATATGAGGTCTAATTAAATGGTGTTATCAGCTACAACATTGTGAGAACTATTAAGGGAGTAAATATGTGACAGAGATTTTTAGATGGTAATATAATACCAAAGTCTGAGGAAGGCCGGGGAGCAAACACTTGAATCCACATTTCACTAAAGCAAGATTAAAATATGACTTAATTGTTCGTAGAAATTAGCAAGAATAATAAAAAATATTCTGTTAAAGCTTCTTATGGCAAAAACCAGTTTCAAAAACTAGAAACATGAGGTGTAGGCACTCCTCACTTAACTATCAAGTTCTGTTCCTATGACTAGGTTACTAAGCTAATTGGTTGATAAATGAGCTTAAAGGACGATGTCTCGTGGTGTGTCATGGCACTATAAGGTATGTATTTTTCAATAGAAATCACACAACACCACACTTATAAGCTAAGTATGTAGTCTCGCGTGATTGTGAATGCTTTGTGTAGTGAATACCAACTCACTGTGGAAATGAAACCAAGACTGGGAAAAGGGGTTCCCTGTGCTGGAGAACTGGTCGTAAGTCCAAGCTGTCGTTAAACACGTAGATCGTCAAGTGAGGAGTGGCTGCAATGTTCTCTTCTGACTTTATTTAAAAGGTCACAGGAAACACAAAGTCCTCCACAGTGATCACAAGGCAGGGGTCGGGGTGGGGGAACAAAGAAGCAAGTGACCAAGGTAAGCCTGAGGGTTGAAGAAAGCACAGACACAATAATCACAGCCATAAATGAGTACCAGCTGAATTCCTCTGAAAAGAAAAGGGTCATTAACGAGATTCAAGAACAAAACTCACAAAAAATTGTATGACTTCACTCATATGTGGAATATAAAACTGAAAGCAACAAAGAAAAAACAAAAAACCGAACAAACAACCAAATAACCCATGGACACAATCAATAGTTTAATGTTTATTTGGGGACGAGGGGGATAGGGAGGGGAGAAGGGAGAGGGGGTGGGAGAGGAGGGAGGGGAAGCTAAATATAAGGTGATGGAAAGAACTCACACTGGGTGGTGAACTTATTATACAACAAGTTGACAATGCACTGTAGAATTGTATGCCTGAAACCTGTGTAATCCTTGCTAACAGATGTCACGCCAATAAGTCTAACAATAAAAATGAATTTAAAAGAAAAAAGAACAAAACTCAGTGCCATGGAGACCACAAACATAGCTGAGACCAAAGATGTAGGCATGGAAGAAGAAAAAGAAGGTGCCAAGGACTGTCCCCCTGTGGGGAGTTACTCAGCTTGTCATCAGATAAAAGAGATGAATTACTTCAAAAGACCAAAAGATAGCACAAGAATGTGGCATCCTGGCTGAAGCATGCAAACAGCTGACTTCTCAGAACCAGGGTTTCTGCTCCATAGTCCTTCAGGTCTCACAGAGTGACCCTTGGACCCATAATGTAAAAGACCACTCTGCTCAGGGCCCCAGGGTTCTGGTAGGGGTCCGGGGTGTGGTGGTAATTGTTTGAGAGTGGATGGCGCCCTCCCTCTCCCTGCTTCTAGGACCTGTCTCTCTCCAAAGCCTTCCTGGGAATGGAGAGTGGCTCCTCCCTTAGGGGCTCGTGACACCACTTATGCTCTTCGAAAGTCACAGTGAGGGAGTTCCCTGATGGTGTAGTGGCTTAAGGCTTTGGTGTTGGTGCTGTCAGTGCTGCGGCCTGGGTTCGATTCCCAGTCAGGGAGCTACCCACATACCAAAAAAAAAAAAAAAAAAAAAAAAAAAAAAAAGTCACAGTGAGTTGTGACATCCTTAAGTCACTTTTTTAAATTACAAAACTGATACATGATCATGGCAAAAAACAATTATTTTTTCTATCAATAAAGGAATCTATACGATAAAAAAATGAAAGTCCTCCTGTTTCCCTCTCCTCACCACAAAACGCCGAAGTCCTCTCCTCCAGAGTTAACTGCTATTAACAGCTTGGTGTCTGTCCTTCTAGACATTTCCCCCCACATATATCCAAACTATATGTATTATGTGGGGGGGAGGGGGGATCTGGGGAAAATTATTGAATCTCTGTACCTTAGTTTTCTTAGCTTTAAGATGGACGGAATGATACTAATCTCATAGGGTTATTTTGAGGGGGAAATGAGTTGATAGCTAGCATTCTCAGATAAGTGGCCCACAGTAAGCACGCCAAGTTTAGCTGTTATGATTATTCCCTCATGCTTTTCCCTAGCAGCTTAGTTTTCTAAGGTATAGATGACACCAATCCTGAGAGAGGTGTTACTGACCCTATCACAAATGCCCAAGAACATATACAAATTAAGTGGCTCTCCTAAAATTAGTGGGGGGCTAGGCCCAGAACCCAGGACTCTGCTTCTGGTCCTGTGTTGTTCTTACCACATCACAGGGTCCCCCCAAAACCCCCTTAAAACTAAAGAGGTCTGGAGGGGGAAGCTGGCCCCACTCCTTGTCTGTCATTGAGGTCTAGCTCGGTTGCCCCAGTTTATCTGGACCTCCAGCTGTCTGATATGTCTCTGGGTCAGGAGGCTCTAGGCCTAGGTGAGCCCTCCTCTTGCTGTGGTCTCTGGAAATGTCCCTCCTGGTCCCTGGGGTTTGGCTTCCCTTTCTACACAATGAGTCATGGTGAGGACCCCCATCCACTCTGGGGTTAGCGCAGGCTGACTGTCAGGATGGCAATGGCTCAGAGCTGAGGCCCTTTCTGCCACCCTGGGAACTTCTCACATACTTTCAAGTACCTCTTCAGACTCCAGGCTCAGAGTTGAAAAAGTGTGGGGATCACTTATTCTGTTCATTTACCAGGTGAAGAGATAAAGTTTGGCAAAGGAGGGATGGAGCACAAGCACTTGTTAAGCACAATCACCATCACTCATTAAGCCATTTACCATGCTAAGGACTTCAAAACCACTTCATTCTGTCCCTAGGACAACCCTGAGGTAGGTATTATTTTTCCTGCTTAAAGGATGAAGAACCTGAGGCTTGAAGAACTTAGAGTTGCTCATATTTATAAGGAAATAGAGTGGCCCAATGTGTATCTACCTCTTTCATGCTTTAGGAAGCCCAAGACATCTGAACATCCCACTGGCTTCTTCCTTTAGCACCTCTTCCAAGTGCAGGAGAGCTTTTCCTTTAGTCTGGCCCATGGCAAGACATATATTGGATGACAGAAACTCTTTCCCAGCTGTCAGTCCCCAAAGGGTTAAAGCCAGGCCCGCTGTAAAGAGTTACAGCCAGGCCCACTGCAAGGAGTTAACTAACAGCCAGGTCCTAGGCAGGCCCTGACCTCCCTGACCTTATCATAAGTGATCAATGCCCCGGGCTGAGGAATTCCTGGGACTGACATTTACTGCACACGAACTGGCTTATGCAACTATGAAAAGCCAAACAACTGCTACTGGACAGATGTGGCAAGATGCCACTTTTGTTTGAATACATATATATATAGTCCCAGATGTACAATAAAGTGGCTTGCTTGCTGGCTTGTTTATGATCTCCCTATGTAGGCTCTGTGCATATTTTTTCCATTGGGTGTACCACTGCGGAAACCTGCCTGCTTAAAAAACTTGGCAATGATACCAGCCAATGACCCCAGCAATGTCTGTCTTTCCTTGGAAACTTGGCTCCTTGTGGAGCTCTATTCTGGGAGAAGGCTGCCTGGTTTTAGGAGACCAATGAACAAGCCAATGGGTGTTCCTGATTCTAGTTTCGTTGGGTGTGGTACGTTCATATATGGTACCAGGGAAGCCAAGTCTGTTGGCCCAGGAGAGAGGTGACTTGTGTCTTTTATGTTGAAGGCCCAGCTGCTCCCCAGAACCACCAGCCCTGGCCTCCAAAGTCCCCAGCTGAGTCATTTTCTTGACTTTACCCTGGATTATTAATTCCTCTTAGCATTTTCCTCATTCACTCTGCTTACTGATAACAGTTTCTCCAGAAGTTCCTTAGAATCATCATCCTTGAAACAGTTGACTCTCAGTTAACTAGAACTTAAGCAACCAGCACTCTCAAGCAACTGGCACAAAAATCTTTGATTTTTGCCAATTGCTTGAGAGTTTTGCCAGTTGCTTGAGAGTATCGGGTACATTTATCTGGCATCTACCAATCCCCATGGGTGTCAGTTAACTGAGAGTCTACTGTACTATTAATGTTGGCAGTCTCATCCCATCCCATATAATGGATGACAAAGGAAATTATTTACTTTGGTGTTCCTGAAAGCACACGGCACAAATATGCAAGCACACGGAAAATCTATATTGTTAGGCTATATAAGCACAGCATTAAATACATATGTGACAAGAGAATAAAATAGCAATGTCACAATTGTATTTGAATTACTCAGACGACAAAGTTTCTTAAGAGAGCTACAAATTGCCAATCTCTTGGGGTCTGAAAATTCAAAATTTGCATCTTAAAAACTACTTCAATTCATGTTATGCCACATGGATTTACATCTACTCAAGAGAGGTCAGAGCCAAAAAGGAATATTCTACACATACTACCCTCACTTCCTCTTGGTGAAACTTATGAAAGTTTGGTGAATGGTACCCAGAGTCCCATGGAATTGAAGTTTGGAAGAGTGGGAGGAATCTTCTAGTACAAGTTCATTGAGGGGGTTCACTGCTCCACGGAAACCAGTCACAGTTTCCTATGAATTCTATGCTACCCCTTAACAAAGGGGCTGTTTGTTGTCAAGTCCTGGCAGTGGTCCCAGAGTTGGAAGAGACCACCGAGTTTACTAATAAGGAAACTGAGGCCTGAAGAAGTAATGACCTGTCCCAGTTTATAGATGGTGAGGTCTCAGCCTCCAGCTTTCCCAAGGTTGGCCTGAAGCCCGAGAGCCAGTGGCTTCATGACCTCATCCTGAGCAGCCCCTGAAAGGTGCCCCAGAGTCCTCTCACACTGTACATGGCCTGGGGCACCCCCAAGCTCAGATTTTCTTACATAGTCTCAATGTCAATATTTTGCTTTCTTGTCTAAGTCACCTTTAAAATGTGTATAGCCTTCAATCCAACTATTTTCATTCTAAAATATAACTTCAGAAGATAAGAAGTCAGGAGTACAAAAATGTATGCACAAGGATAGTAGTCAACACAACTTTATTGTCAGACCAAGCCTTATCCACTGTTCAAATCCCCAAAATATTGTGATGTGCTTTATAAATGATAGTACACCCACAGGATGTGATATGATTGTTAAAAATGATAATGTGCATCATCACTGACCTTGGAATTTAAGACTTTATTAAATGAAAACCATTATTTTGTGGAGAACAAACGGCCCAATTTCTTCAACATAATAATGGCACTTAAACAAAAATGAAGGGAAACTGTAATAGATTAAAAGGCATAACCATGTACACAATTGTGTTTGGATCAAACAAACCAAATGTAAAAAAAGTCATTTTAAAAAAAACGGTAATTAGGGAAAATAGAACTTGGATTGTTGGGGTGTTAGATGATATGAAGGATTATTGTAAATTGTGTTACTGGGAATTATGATTGTTTTAAAAAGTCCTTATCGGTCACTAGTGAATAGGAAAATGACTAGGGAAAGTAATTTCCACTTCGGATTACAACATGTACATTTTATATGTATAGAAATGCATGGGGAAAAGCTAGAAGGAAGCACTCGAACTTACTAGCATTGTCGGAGAACAGATTATGGCCGATTTTCTTTCCTTTTCACTTATCTCAATTATCTTAACCGTGTACAAACTTGCATGATAAGGGGAAAGTAGACACCTTTATCACCAGGTGACAGGGCACTGCAAACAGCAGAGACCTGAGGAGCCCTTTGGGGTTCCTGTCCTGAAGGAGCTGAGGCAAGCTTGTGGGACAGGCCTCCAGGACCCAGGAGGCCTAAGCAGCCCATAGCTGGGGGCCCAGCCCACACAAAACCTGTGTGTGCAGGGCAGGGCCCACAGGGTTTCAGCACCGCCCACACGGTGCCTCAGTGATGCTGGATCCAGAGCAGCCCCACCTTCTTCCCACAGCTTCCTCCTCCCTTTGGAGGGACTGCTGCCCCACCCCCACCCCAGCCAGTCAGTGCCCCTGCCTCCAGTCCTATGTGGAGCACAGAGAGGCCACCAGAGGGACGTTAGTGATAGGCCCAGACCTCTCCAGGCCCAGCCTGGCTGCGCAGACCCTTTTAGGACCACACCTGAGAAACTGAGGCTAAGGAGCAGAACAAGGTGATGCCTAGGACACAGGTGTTTCTCTTGGCAGCCCCCCACCCCCACTGAGGCCACCCCTTCACACACGCACTGGGTTGGAACTGAAACCCAAGAAGGCCCTTAACACCCCAATCCTGAGGGACACCCTCAAAGGATTCCTCACCCCCCAGGGCCTCAGGAGGATAGAAAACCCGTAAAACATCAGCGTTGGAAGAGATCTTAAGATCGTCTAGCGCCAACCTGCCATTAAGGGAAGAAACTAAAGCTCAGACTGAGACAGTGACTTTACAAAGCACACAGCACGTTAGTGGCGGGCCTGGGATTAGACAGAACCCAGGAATCTTGACATCGGATCTTTTACAACATCTTCCTCTCACAGGCCTCATAGGCCCCAAAACAGGAGGACAGAGGCTTCTTCCTACTCCAGTATCCCCAGGAAGCTCCCACTGATGGTAAGATCCACTGAGCCATTTCTTGGTAGGAATACCACCACAGGTCCTGTGCCACTCTTTGGTGCCCAGGAAAGGACCTCACTGTGTGACTGGGGCTCAAAGAGAAGAGAAAAGCTGCACTTGAGGGGTGAAAGTTGTGGGAGCACCATGTGCACCTTCAATATGGCAGCCGCTACACAACAGAACGTTGGCTGCTGCCTGGAAGGCAATTCCCTCTTGCAATGAACCCCTAGCCAAGCTACCTCACTTCTGCCTTCTCCATCCTGCTTTTCCCTGAGTCTCGAGGACCTTGGTGTGCGAAAACAGGATGGTCAAGGCCTGCCTGCCACCAAGGGATGTGAGTGAGCTAAGAACCAGGGATTGAGAGACCAGAAGTGACCTCATGTCAGCATCTGCTGTGGCAAAGATGGACAGCAAATGGGAGCTGCTGGAGCTGAGTCCCTCCTCTCCTTCAGGGTCCATGGGACAGCCCCCTCCTTCCACCCTTTAGTTTGTCTGCAGGGTCCTTTCCCCCCAGGTCTCCACTCTTACATCCCGCCCAATGCTGGCAGTGCTGGCTGGGTGGGGTCCTCAGTGTTAACTGAAAGCGAACCAGGTGCCCGGCGCTGGTGGCAGAGCACAGAGGCCCGCAGGGCCACCCAAGCTTGAGGGCTCAGGGGAAATTCGCATTCTTGGTTCCGGGACTGATTCACCGAGTCAATTAATATTTATCAAGTATTTAGTGGAGGTGTTAGGAGGAATAAATTCCCAGGCTTCCTGAATTCCCTTCCAGAGTGGGGGTAACATTTCAATAAGGGTGCCAAGGCAAGGGAGCCCAGCACCAGCTCAGCAATACTAACTTGGGCCCTCTTATCATCCGAGGGCTGACGTGGTGGCCCACCCACACCACCTCCTCTCCCACCACCCTCCCTGCCTCTGTTTGGGAAGCTGTGAAACATCGCAGTAGCTTGAGAACTAAAGGGGGTGGGGGGACTTGGAAATGGGAACTGCTACTTTCAATGAGCCCATTCATGTGGCAGGCACCATGAAGCCCATTTAACCCACCAGGAAATGAAGGCTCCAAGACATCAACTTACATCCAACCCAATCACCATTGTGAAGTAACAGCTCCTAAAATCCTTTCACGTTCAGTGGCCTCCTACCTCCACCAAACCACAATCAGAGGAAAAGCAGGCTCCACGTGAACTTAACGCTGAGTCCACCTCCTTCAGGGGGCATCTCCATGGGAAGCCTTTCATGTAGAGCTAAAAAGGGAAAAGCCCTTCTGACTCCAGGTCCTAGGAACTCTGGGCACCACTGAGCTGGAAGGAGAATTTTCAGAGGAGGCAGCTGGCATGCCTGGCCCTATAGCTAAACTGGATTCAGAAGCACAAGGGCGATGTGGCTACTGAGTGTGTACATGTGTGGTGTGTAGACGGAAGTCTCAAGATTCCATCCTCCTCCAAAGATGACATGAGAGAGAAGCAGTGTGTGACCTTGAGCAACTTCCCTGATTCCTCTACTTCTTTAGCTGTAAAACAATCTATATATTTGGCTTGCTGTGAGGATTAGAGATTATTAATGTAAAGCCACCCTCCATCCCCAGCTGAAGTCAAGGATTAAAGGCCGCAGCTCAAGTTATGTCATAACTACTATATCTTCATTCTTGATTCATAATCTTATAGTTACAAATGGACATAATGTGATTGGACCCAACTCTTACACAGGAAACTTAAAATAAGGTCATAATTTTAATAAGGTCAGAGATATCATTCAGATAGAAATACACCAAGAGTCTTAACTGGTTATGAGAAGGGGAAAGATTTTCTGTTTAAAATTACCAGACTTAACATGGAATTATACAATAATCATGAGTTTGAGCCTAGAAGGGGATGCTATTTTCGTGGCATGGAGAAGACAGATGTGTTGACCAAACCCTCCTGGGCTAATCAGAGGCACAATTTAAGGATTCCTTGTGACTCTCCTTAGGTAGGTATCTCCTGATTGCCTGGTGACAAACAAGCCTGCGGTGGCTGCCCCTCAGCAGTGGGAAGGGTTGGGGTGGCGAACATTTGGAAGGTGGTTCTTACCTTGCCAAGTAAGTTACACAGAATTCTCGGGGTTTGAAAAAGAGGCGGTAAAACAGTACTGAGAAGTTCCCTATTTCTACATTTGGGGAATGCAAGCGGGTTTGACTTCACAGGGGGTTTTGGTTTTATTTGTTTGATTGGTTTTAATATTACCCTAGACCCAGGAAGGTCAGTCTCTTATTCTTCTTTTGTCATCAAACCAAATAGCACCTGTGTCTGGAACACTGTGCTCTAAATTAAAACTGCTGACCACCCCTCATCCTAGACCCTGAGCTGCAGATTTTCATGATAATTAGCTCCTGGGCCAGTTAAGTCTTGACAAAGGTGTCTCTTTGTAACTCAGCCCCCACCCCCACCCCCACCTGGCCAGTCACGGTGGAACCAGGAATCTAAAGGACAAATTTGTTCTCTTACTCAACTCAGGCACTCCAGGAAGAAGGGGAGTTCCCCGCACCTGCCTGCCGAGCTGTGCTCCACTTGTGCTGAACTTTGCTCAGCATGAATAGGTCATTCTGGCTACAAGCTCCCCCAAACTACCCCTATTTGTGTTTTTAAGGCACACCAACTCTTCTGAGTAAGGCTCTCTGCTTATAATGAATTATTTTAATTCACTACTTAAAAGAAACTTCTGCATTAAAGCCCACCCCTGCTCAGCCATTTGGCTCCAAGATGATGAGAAGGTGGAGATAAGGGCAGAGCCCAGTTAACATCAGGGATTCTGGTCGTTGGGGTCGCACTTGATCATGACTTTCAACCCCAGTCCCTTTTTGGATGTTTCAAAGGCCTCCAGAGCTTTCTCCAGGGGAAACCTGTGAGTCACTAAGGACTTTACATTCACAGACTTGGACTCAAGCATTGAAATCGCCATTGGCCACCTGTAAAAGATCACAAACATTACATTCAAACTTCAGGAGGAAAGAGCCAGACCCCATGCACTACCAAGTACAACAGCAGCTTGGCCAGGTCGATTTACAGCACTGCGGTTCTGCAAGGTCGATCCTGCAGACCAACAATGGTGGAGATGATCTCATGGCTTGTAATTTGGGGGTACAGCGCCTGTTCTCAAATGCTCCCTGACCCCTCTGCAATGTCTGCCATGAAGCCTATGAATTCCTTTGGCATGAAGGCAGAAGACATACGGAGGCCACTTTGAGAAGGCAGATAAGTCTCAGGGAAGGAGCCCGAGATAATCCAATCACACCCCTTAGCTGCTGGGCTGTTTACTGGAAAGCTGGATTCTGCGGAGGGAATGGTTATGGACTCTAAAGGTGGGTAGAAGGGACACTGGTGGGGAAAGTGATCCTGGACAGAGTTGTCCAGCAGGAGAGAGGGGCGAGTCACAGAACGTGGGGTGGGGTGAATTAAGACCCCCTCACTTCCCAGGGTGTGCCCTGGGGCTTTGGAGTGGGGAAACAAGGGACTTGAGTTCTTGCTGTTGGCCTCCTTTCTTGCCCTCTTCCCTTTAATGGGGGAAAATGGAGATCTGCCACTTCCATAAATGGTAAAAGAGAGGGCCTTGGGTGATGGATGGTAGACACCCCAAAACAGCATGCTTCAAAATCTCCTTCCCTCCCTCCCTTCCTCTCTCCTGCTGCCATCTCTGCCCTCCTGTTCTTTAACCAGGATGAAATTCTCTCTTCTTGGGCTCCTATCATATCATAGGGCTGTCTGCATGGCTGGCCAGGGAGTGCTCCCGATGAATAAATAAGCGGAGACTCTTGGTCACAGAGGCCCGCCCGTCTTGCTGGCCACTCGCCACCAGACTCACCCACAACATACTCACGTGTTGCAGTATCGAAACACGCCCTTGATATCTACTTCCCGGATGGCTGCGTGCACTAGGGGCACACTGGTCATCTCAGGACCCAGCCCCACGAGCACCAAGGTCCCACCAGAACACGTGGCCTGAAGACAGTAAGAACAAGAAAACCAGGAAAATAAGTGCAGTCTTCCCACTTAAAATAACACCGTCATCACAAATATCTTCTCATTCCAGGGAATATTCTTTCTATACTGCTGGACTCTTCAACATGCTGACCAAACTCAACAGAGCAGTGGAGGATAAATATTATCTTCCTTAAAGATCCTGAAATAAAACACTTCACCAGTGACGGACAAGGCACAGAGGGAGCACCTTCCATTGTCCACAACATCCCAGGAAATAGCCCAGACCCCAGTGAGAATTCTCCTACAAACTACATTGATCTTCAGCAGCCCCCGAGCACCTTTCAAAGCTTTGCTAATGTTGTACCACATGTTGGCTTCACCCACTTATCTTAGCACCTGTTCGCCCTCCGCAGGGCGCACCCCACAAGACAGGACTTTTGTCAAATCTCTAAGGAACCCTCTTTTGGTAAGAAAATTAAGCACTATCCAAACGGGAAGGGCTACTGAAATTTTGTGGTTTAAAAACTGCTTTATAAAAACAAACAAATAAACAAAGCAAAACAAAAAACACTGCCTTATACATGCAAGCTGGCATTTAGAAATATTTTTGTTCCAAGCATTCATCCCAATCTGTATTATCAGTCATAATGGATTTTGTCATTCTTGAACATCTATCTACCTTATTAGTTCCCTCCTGGGAGGGGACTAGAGAGTGAAGTTGCTCTTGACAATCTCCACATAATTCCTCCTGAGTGTTGTGTTTGCTCCAGAGATTTTTGGGGATCACTGTGCTCGAGGGATACACCATTGAGAAAGGCCTGCAACATGGGGGTGACTGGCACGTGCACTTCTGAGCTGTAGGACCCCAGACGTTGCCCTTCAGCTTCCTCCCCAGCAGGGCTGCTGGGGGTACCAATCACAGTGCTTGGCATGAGATGGGCTCATTGTTTGTCATTTTTCTGGTTGTTTTTTTGTTTTGTTTTGTTTTTTAATTGAAGTACATTTACAAACCACCTGTGACATATGAACACTGTCAGTAAGGGGGAGGGTATCTCACAACTGGAAAATGTAGCTTTCCCCACTGGAAAAATGAGTAAGAGAGGTCAAAGGTGTGAGTGAGCCACAGAAAACTCTTCACTGAGAAATTTTCTAGGAAAACTGTTTACTGTTTCCCATCAGCATTCACTCTCCACCTGATGATAAGGAAAACACTGTCAAACTGGCGATACCAAGCTGCCAGGAGGCCAGCAGTGTGCTGACCACAGGCAAAGGAATGTTTGGACTACCTGACCATTGTTTTGTGGGTGTAACCTCTGCACCACGCATTTGCCACTTTTCTTCACCAACATCATCTAGTCACGATCTGGCAGCAAAGTGACTCTCAGGTATGTCCACATAAGGCGCCTTCACCTCACCTGACTGTTGGAGGGGAGGCCTGTAGCATTCTACAGCACCTGTCATGCATGATAGCTCCACTCCACATTCAAGAGAGGCACCAGCTCCAGGACTGGAGAGGCCCTTGGGTCTCACTGACCTCCATATCCACCTCAGGTAGCCTGGCAACTGGGCCTCCACCATCAACAGCTGGAGATGTCAGCTGTCCCCAGATGCTCTTCAGGAAGGAGAGAAGAGGAAGGAATGCCTCGTATTTCTTTTACTGCCTCTCTGTGGAGTGGGGGTCACTCACCTGTCAACAACTTGAAGACAGCAGACACACCTTACTCATTGTGATAGCCCTCAAGGTGCCTGGCACAAAGCTGGATACACAGCAAGTGCTCAAGACACCATGGGCTGACTGGTCACATGCAGACCCATTTTCCTCTGAGCAAAGATGCCACCTGCTCCTCCCTCCTCCCCCACTTCATCTGTCCTTGACACTATGGCATCTTGGTAGGAGGACAGGGCAGCTCTCCTGGAGCGCCAGGCCTGAGAGCTAGGCCACACAGCTCTATGGGTCAGCTTCCCCCAGAACTTCCTGTGTGGTGCGAAGTGCCCTTGTGCGTGACTCAGCTGTGACTCAGAAGGAAGGAGGAAGCCCGAACTGCTGCTTGGGAGGCAGGACAGGAGTTCCCAGTGGTGGCAGCTGTCACCACCGCTCTCCCCAGCCCTGCCCTCCCATCCCAGCAGGGTTGCTCCCTGGCTCCTTGTCTCTTCCTTCCCTTCCTGTCCTGAGCAGCAGACAGAGTACAAAAAGTACAGGCATTGCAGTGTGCTCAGGGCAAGTCACTGGGCTTCTCATTTCCCAGGTCTCGTGCAGGTCAGGCATCACATTTATAAAGCATCCAGCAGAAGACCTGGCAGATGATAGGGTTTGGAACCTAGAAAGTATTCTTTCTCCTCTCTTTTCCTCATATTCGGATCTGGGAACACTTCCTCCCATAACCCTCCTGCCAACTTCCCATAAATTACTGATGGTTCGCTGAGAGGCGCATCAGGTGATTGGCAGCTTATCCTGTCTGTTCCTAATTCTGGGGGAAGACAGCAGTAGCCAACAGTGACCCTAAAAGTCACCGCACCTTTCTGACTAACTGCATTAACTGTTGTCACTTTGTATAAATGAACCAAAGGCCACAGTTTTCATTAATAAAACAAGACAGAGATTTCCCACATTTGACTAAGACATGGTTCCTTGTTCCTCCTGCTGCTCCATCAACTAAGAGCACACCTTTTAGGGTCACAGATAACACTCACAACAGTAATCTTATCCTCAAGGGTTGGAGTCACTTAACAACCTTCAAGGCCCAAGTATATCTATTGCCTTTTTGAAATCTCACAATGACCTCATGAGGAGGTAAGGTGAGCATCACTATTTCCACAAGAGATATAAGAAAACGAAGCTCACTTAGTTTTGCTGGGGTAGGGGTGTAGGGGCACAAGTGACTTCTACTCAGTTCACTACCCTGCACCAGTTCCCCAGATCCACCCACCAGCGGCACACGCCCTCACCCCACTCACATAGATGCCCGCCTGGATGGCAGACTCGGCCCCTGTGCACTCAATCGTGACATCTGGCTTGCACCCCAGGAGACCTTCCACTTTCTTGGCGATTTCCTGAGGGCTCTCCTTGGAGATCTGGAGGATGAAATCAGCCCCGACTTCCTTGGCTTTTGACAACCGAGAAGCAGACAGGTCTAAAGTTGAAAAAAAGTTTCTTTCAAACTGAGAAACTGGATGGTGGATCAGGGAGAAAACAGAAATGGAGGTGCAGGCTCTGTTGGCAGTGGAGCTCCGGTGTGGTGGGCGATGTCGCTGAGCCCAACGTGCACACTCCCTATACCATCACACACGCCCACATACACCCCTTATCTACACACACACACACACACACACACACACACACATATGCGCACAGATACCCTCTCTTCACACACACATACACTTCCGGATACCTTCTATCCATACTCTCTACCTTCCCTCAAACAAAACACATATTCTTCTACATCCCCACTCTGCCACACACCCACATCCCACAACTCTACACACTCACATACTCAGATAACCACCTCACACATATGCACACTCACAGACACCTTCTCCACACACACACACACACACACACACACACACACATCCTTTGATACCCCACGTGATTCTATACATGCCACAACACTCCACAACGTGCCCACACAGTCACAGATAAGCAAAAGGGAACCTCTCCTCACATATATGAGCGCAGGTCTCTCATTTCCCACCACACACCTCACACACTAACATCCTCTTAAAAACATCATTCACCCCACTAACGCTGCAGCACACACCCTCTTTGCCTCGTGGACTTGGACAAATGAACCAAGGGCTGAGCCTCCTCTTGGGACCAAGTAGGCAGAATGAGCATCACAGGCCCATGCACAAAGAGCCAGGAGCCACCCTCTCCCAGAAGCTTCAAAGCAAAGTCTCCTCCTGCACCCTGAACTGGTCATCCCCTGGGTGGGCTTTCAACCCTGGAACGAGGAGAAAAGAGGAGGATCCCTTTTATAAACCCAGTGCTCCAGGAAGGGAATAGGTCTCATGCCTGTGCTCCAAACTACAGGCCCAGCTGTTTCCACCTCAAGGAGATTTAAAAAAAGAAGAAAACCTTCTTACCAGTCATCACCACTTGAGATGCACCCATCGCCTTGGCCACGAGCAAGGTGACCAGTCCAATGGGTCCTAAATAAAGCAAGAAATGGGAGACCTTTGTGACATATGAAACATCAGCTCTCCCCCTTGTCCAGGCCATGAACAGGAACCATGTTTTTTGTGTACCTCTAGCATCTATCCCAGTGCTTGCCACATAGTGAGACCTTAACAATTATTGAATACATGAAGAATTGTTCTCTACATGAAATCTGCTTCTGGTGCTAGATTCTATTGGATGCACCCCTAAAACAGAACTAGAAAGTTTCCACTTACTCTTGGGCACTGCTTGGGAATAACGCCAAAGAACCAGAGGGTTCAAGGAAATGTATTTGCTCAGAGGAGAGGTCTCAGAAAGTCTGAAGACATTTTCCTGTTCTCTTTGACCCCTACCTTCTTAGAACCCATCACACCTGCTCAAGGAAAGACATGTGGTTTTCAGGTGCCCTCTATGGGGTTAACATCCAAAATATATAAAGAACTCATATAACTCAATAGCAAAAAAAAACAAAACAAAACAAAACAAATAATTCAATTAAAAACTGGGCAGAGAATCTGAGTAAAAATTTCTCCAAAGAAGACATATAGATGGCCAACAGGTACATGAGAAGGTGCTCAACACCACTCATTAGGGGAATGCAAATCAAAACCACAACGAGATCACCTCAGACCTCTTAGAATGGCTGTTATTATCGCTTCTGGGCCTTTTGGCTAAGATCAAGTGTAGAATGGCTATTATTAGAAAGACAAGAAATAACAAGGGTTGGTGAAGATGAGGAGAAACAGGAACACTGTTGGTGGAAATGCAAATTGTTGTGGCCACTATGGAAAGCAATTTGGAGTTTCCTCAAAAAATTAAAAGTAGAACTACTATATAAACCAGCAACTCCACTTCTGGATCTTTATTTGAAGAAAATGAAAACACTAACTCAAGGATATATGTACTCTCATGTTCACTGCAGCATTATTTACTGTAGTCAAGACGTGGAAACAAGTGTTCACTGATGGCTAAATGCATAAAGAAAATGTGGATTTAATACATACAATGGAACATTACTCAGACACAAAAAAGAAAATCTTGCCACCTGTGACAACACGGATGGCACTTGAGGGCATTAGGCTAAATGAAATAAGTCAGACAGAAAGGCAAATACCATATGATGTCCCCTGTAAGTAAAATCTAAAACAAAACAAAACAAAAACCCCAAGCTCATAGATACAGAGAACAGAGGGGTTGCCAGAGGCAGTGGGTAAGAGGTGGATAAAATGGGTGAAGGGAGTCAAAAGGTACACACTGCCAATTATAAAATAAGTCATGGGGATGTAATGTACAGCATGGTGACTATAGTTAATAATTACTGTATTGCAGATTTGAAAGTTGCTAAGAAAGTAGATCTTAAAAGCTCTCATCACAAGAAAAACAAATTTGTAATTATGTATAATATGTATTTTGTAATTGTGTACAATCATATATTTTGATTTGTATTATGTATAGCTAACTAGACTTACTGTGGCAGTCATTTTGCAATACAGTTGACCTTTTGGGTTTAAAGTGTGCAGGTTCACTTACACGTGGATTTTAATCAATAAATACTATAAATGTATTTTATCTTCCTTATGATTTTCTTAAATACATTTTCTTTTCTCTAGCTTATTTTATTATAAGAATACAGTATGTAATACATATAACATACAAAATATGTGTCAATCAGCTTCTGGTCAACAGTAGGTTATTAGTAGGTAAATTTTAGGGGAATCAAAAGTTATACACAAGTTTTTTACTGTGCAGGGGATTGGCACTCCTAACCCTGGGGTTGTTCAAGGGTTAACTGTATATATAAATATCAAACAATTATGCTGCACACCTGAAACTAATATAATGTTATGTATCAATTATACCACAAAAAAAGAAAAAGTATATGGAGAGCACCAGATTACAACCACAGAAAGTGTGAGCATGCTGTCTGCGTCACCAGAAGTTAGAGGACTTGAATGCTTCAGTCTGAGGCTGTTCGTTCGGGCGGAGGAGAGAAGGCAGCTAGCTGGAAACCCCAGTGCAGAGTGCTGGCTCAGGGAGGGCTGGACTCCACTCGTTCCACTGGCTGTGAGCAGTGCCCACCCTATTTCTGGTTGGACCAGAAGACTACTTCTCTCTTATGATTTGAAAGTTCCAAAAGTTGCTCTTCCCTTCACTATCAAAAATATTTTCCTAATCTCCCATCGAGGACTGAAAAATACCCCCAAGTTGCATTCTTTAAATGAATAAAAGCATTACATTGCCTAGAAAATAACAGCAGGTACTATCATGTCTGCAGGTATTAGTGTATTTAGCAAAGTTCTGGTCACTGAAGGAGAGGGACACTGCAATCCTTTCCCACCCAGAAAGAAGATCCAAGGACCCATTTCAGCCTTTGGAGTGGTGATGAGCAAAGGGGTCCCCACATTCCCCTTTAATGATTTCAGCCAGGTGACATCTGTTTCTTACCAGCTCCACACACAAATACTTTGTTCCCCAGGGAGAGTCCAGCTCGCCGGCAGGCATGGATCCCCACAGAGAGTGGCTCAATCAGGGCCCCTTCCTCAAAGGTGACATTGTCAGGAAGCCTGGGGAACCACGCAACACACTCAGTTAGTCCCTCTGGGATAGTGATGATAGCAATAGCTAATACTTACTGAGCACTGACTTATGTACCAGGAAATGTGCTAAGTAGACATGTCTGATTCTAGAACCCGTGATATACTGTCCCCCTCTGAAGAGGGTTTTTGCTGGAGAAATCACTTCTGTGAATATCAATACATTATTTTTTTTTTAACATGCTATCCAAGATGAGGTATGGTGTGGCTATCATTAATAAATGAAAAGTTCATCTAACAAGAGGTTAACATAGCCACATTGCAGCATCTCTTCTGTTTCTCACACTGATAACCTTCTGGTTTCACTTTAACAAAAAATTCCAACTATTAGCGGCTTTGCAAAACAATGATTTGGAAGCTGGCACTCTGTTCAATTGTCCCCACCCATGACACATTCTAGAAGAACCACATCTGATGGCAGCAGCTCTCTGGCTGTCTCAGGACTGGTTAAGATGGGAAAAGGGCCTGTCTTCCGCACACTGATTAAATGCTGTGTCACCTTCACCACTGGGTTCTTGGTTTTCACTTCCAGGTCCACTGGCATCTTGAGCCCATTAACAATCCCACTGAGGAGGACAGCAAACATTTACATAGAGCTTTACAGATTAGAGAGCTTTCTCATCCATTATCATTTAATCCTCACCATGACCTTGTCAGGTGGGAAGGGCAGGCTTTATTTTTACCTTTATTCTACAGAAGAAGAAACTGAAACTGGATGATATTAAGAGATTTGTCCAAAGTTACAAAGCTACTGAGTGGAAAAGCAAGGCTTGAGCCCATGTCTCCTGGTTCCATATCCTCTGCCTGTCCCATATCAGCTGCCTCTTGGTCCAAGCAGCTCCACAGTCAATATTAATTTCTGCTAGTTCCTAACTATCTAATATCTATTCAGTGCCCCCCCCCCTCCAAAACCTCCACATGAAAACCCTCAAGTTCCCAAAAGAAAAGGGGCAGGCAAACCACGCGCTCACCCCCATGATCCTTCAGGATCCCCAAAGAATAAATCACAAGGCCTGCAGTCAGTCTGGCTGTTGCCATTCACCTTTTTCTTCTCCCTTCCCTTCACCCCATTACCTCATCAACTCCATATAAAGGAAAAAAAAATGAAATGAAATAATGGAGACTCCCAAACTCTCAAGGACCCCTAACCACACTTTCTCAGTCACACCTGCCTCTTCCCATTTGGGCCTCCCTCAAAGCTTGTATTGCCTAAGCCAAGGGTGCCCCCCGTCCTTTGGTGCCCCCCACCCCCTTCACTCTAACCCCTTATGAGAACACCAAGGAGAAATGGGATTTGGGGATGCCGCTGAGGTTTGTTATCTGGGAGACTAGTCTACTGATTAGGTTGACTTAGGCTGCTGGGGTTGCCTTTTCACCTCGGCAGCCATAGCCAGCAGCACGGGAAGGTGGCCTGGCTCGGAGGCAGAAGCTTCAGGCAGAGTCCTGGGGCCCAGCCCCTTTGCCACTGACCTTGGGAGAGTTATTGGGTCCTCCTTCCCCAACCTTGTTCGGGCAGGGGCAGTGTGTGTGTTTGTGTGTGTGTGTATGTGTGTGTGTGTGTGTGTGTGTGTGTTGAGAGGATTCTAAGTTTCTTCCTAGCACTAATCTTTCATGATTTTATAAACACCAGAGAATGACAAGGCAATTTGGTGGTTTTTAAAACAGGGTTCAGGGAACAGGCAAAGGGGTTAAAGAATTATCAAGAAGCCAAGGAGGAAGCAGGAAGATAGAATGAAAATGAGGTGGACAGGAGACTAAAGAGGCTGTGGTTGTGTAGAAATCCTCACAAAGAGAACCCAGAGAGAAGGGCTTGGGTCCAGGGCCGGGCTGGGGACACAGGCAAAAAGTACCCTGGGAAGAGAAGAGAGGTAGGGGTCGCATGTCCCCTGGAGACCCTCCTCAGTCATCTCACTGCCACTGCCAATCAGAACACCATTCCCTATAACCACCCCCTTCCACTCCCCAGCACGAGGACCCCTTTCAGGCCTGTACCACCCACAGGCACAAGGCCATGGCCATGACATAGGGTGGAACCAGTCAGTGAGCACCTCCTATACACCAGGTCTCATGCTGAGCACTTGATGTGCCTTTCTCATTGAATCCTGTCAATAATTTATGCATTCCACCATATTGGTGCCAATACCATCTCCATTTTACAGGAAAGGATATTGAGATTACAAATTTGTTCAAGGTCACCCAGTTGGTAAATATGGCAGAAACCAGTGGTTAGTCTTAAACTTTACCACTTTGCTCTTCTACCTCCCATGGAAATCTTGTTAGGCACCTTGACTTGGAAAGGAGAGCACACACAACTTTTCTTCTATGGCAGGTTGGGTATTAACTTAAAGTCATCATGAGGTCTCTGGCCTGTGACTTCTCTCAAGGCTTCCAGTGAGCACTAGAAAACTCAGATCTCTCAGACTGCCCCTGTGATTGGCACCCGACCTCCGTCAGACAAGCCTCATTCAGGCTGGCAGAGCCACCACTAGGGCCAGCCAGGTTGGGGTGGGAAGAAAATGCACCCTGTCAGGTCAAAAGGAAGGGGCACATCAGCACCCAAGCTCCAAGGGCTGGGGGCCATGGAGAGGGTGTAACACTTTGCTTCTGCCAGACAAAAAACTTCTCACCCCCAAAACCATTGAGCATTGGGGTAAGGCAATAAGCACAGGGCAGGAGCTGGAGAATCATAGCCACCCTGACTTGACTCCTGGCTCTGCTCTGTGCCCGAGTCAATTAGCCACCTCCTGCCTCTGCTAACTCTTGCGCAAAACTGCACTACTTGTGCCCAACTTACCATTATTGTTATAAAGGTTAAATAAGATAAGGCATGTAAAGCACTAGTGCAAGACCAGGCACATAGTAATAATTGTGATTTCACATGCATTGCCTTATTTGTCTAGTGATTAAATAAGAGTAAAGTAAAGGAAGGTTAGGTCATTTCCTTAAAGTCACTGCTAGAAGAGAATGAATGGATCCAGGGTCCCACAGCTCATATGCTGGCTCAATGCCATGCCTTCCCAGTAAACCCCAGTTGTTGCTGTTATTGTTTGTTGTTGTTGTCAAGGTCACTGCTATAAATTCTCTTTCCTGCAGCTGCAGTGAAACCAGTGATGGAAGTTGACCCACAACAAGTTATCTCCAGGATGGCTGAAGAGGAGTGAGAGACTTTAACAACAACTTTCTATTACTGCTCTCGGGGAGAAGTTGGACTAAAAGACTAAACCCAAGCACTGAGAGTCAGTCTTAGCCCTGGTCAGGGTACCCTCCCTCTGCACCACCAAGAAGGGCAGGTCTGCAAAGGGGATGCCTCATGTCTGGGATTAGAGCTGAAAAGAGCAAAGAAGTCACCACAGGAAACTAGAAGAAAGCACCAAACAAATGGAGGGCACAAGGTCCCAGGTATCACAGATGGGGTGGGCACTAACTTGTAGCAGAAGCTGGCGTTATGCTTATAGAACCGGCTGAGGTTCCCGTCATCAGGAGGTGTGGCACAGAAGAAGATGGATGGTGACAGGTTGTATCGGCCAATCTTGCAGAATTCATCAATTTCTCGGGGAGCACCAGGCTCGATGGCAACACGATCCCCTGGAGAGGAAAACAGGAGCACAGGCAGAGGTGCTGTGAAGGTATGCAGGCTTGTGGGCAGGCACTAGTGGGGGAGTCTAGCCGAGAGCTACCATTCTCCCTGGTGACCTGGGTGCTCTAGGCAAGCTCAGTCCATTAGAGCTTCCGAAGGAAACACAGGACACCGTGCAGACTCACGTTCTGGGAGAGAATGAACAGCCCACTTCCCCACAGGCTGGTTTGGTCTGCCCTTTGACCAGCTCATGGACTGAACCAACCTGCCCCCGTGTCCCCAGCTCCACAGCCACCTCCCAGCTTGGGAAACACAATCAATCCCATCTCCAAGGGAAGCCATCTCAAACTGCTGCAAAAGACGCAGCGAGTGCATGGAGTCTGCAGAGATATTTTTCTTCACCTGTTTTGAATATATGGGGCAAGGCCTTTACAAAAGCAATAATTAGGGCATGTCTATATCCAATCTAGATGTGTTTGGATAATAGCTAGGGCAGAACTGCTAAAGCAAATGACCTATAGAGGCCCCCAACTCTAGTGTGAGGAACAGTAACACTCAGGCTTGTGAACAGCTGCTTCTGTCGTACTTCTACTCTACGTCTTACTAAGTCTGCTTGGAAATTCAGCCTTAGAATTGCTCTTCACTCTTTTTATTAGGAAAGTTTTCATATATATATATACATCAAAATTAAAAAAACTATAGTGAATACCTGGATATTCTCCACTTAGATTCTTCAATTAACATTTAGCTACATTCACTTTATCACATATCCATCCATCCATTTATCTCTCCTCTATTCATCAATCTTCTTTTCTTTAAGCTGCTTTTTTTTTTGAGGGGGGGTGGGGAGGGTGTTTGCTCGCTGAGTGGGGATCGAACCCAGGCCGCAGCGGTGAGAGCACCGAAGCCTAGCCACTACACTACCAGGGAACCTTATATCTTTTCTGATGCATCTCAAAGTAGGATGCAAATATTAGTACTCTGCACCCTTAAATACTTCAGCCTGCATATCACTAACTAGAGCTCAATACTTGTTTATGGTTCTTTTTTTTTAAGGTAAAATTTTGGTATTGATAAAATGCACAGATCTTAAGTGGATCACTACATGAATTTTGATAGATGCATTCACTTGTGTGATATAAATGCCTATCAATAAAATAAATCAGAGAGTGGTAAATGCCTATCAAAATACAGAACATTACCACTACCTCAAAAATTCCATTCCTTTGTGTTCCTTCCTGGTCAATTCCCACCCACACCCTAACCTCCACAAGGGTGTGCTAGTGGTTAGGGCCCTCTGAGCCAACTTTAAGTCAAAGTTAGCAAGTGAAACACTTCAGTAAAAATTTTGCATTCTAGAAAGTACCCAGAAAAATCCCTGCAACCACTAAAATGTGTTCCTATACCTGTATATATGTCTCTTCCTTCTACCTGCCTCTACTCTATCTGCTGCCCAATGAACCTTCTCCAAACTATGCTTCTACCATTGACAATGAATTCTTCAACTTAGCATTCGAGATCTTCTATAATTAGATAGAGTTCATATTATTCATATACATTATAATAATATTATAATAACAGTTGTAGGGTGCTTTTTAAAGAGGGACTTTTGTACAAATTATGCATTCTCACCATCTCCACTAACTCCCCAACACATAGCCTTGTTAGCAACCCAAATATGTAACTCCTATTTCTGTAATTTTATTATTAATATTTTATTCCTCTTAACTGGACTACTAGATTCCGACCTCTTCACTAACTCAAATACAAAGCCTTTCTTATGTCTTAGGATGCTGGGCAGACCAGCAGTTCTGAGAACTTGCTTGAGAACCAGAAAGACCAGGGCAGGCGTCCCAGCTTTGAGACTGACTAGTGTGTGACTATGGGCAATTTCCATGTTTTACTTTCTTCACCTGCTAATGAGGAAAATGATGCCTATCTTGTACAGTTGCTTCAAGAATGAAGTAAATAATTATACCTTTAAGTATTTAACATGGATACTAATAAACAGTAAATCAATGTTATCTGCCTTCTTATAATTATTATTGTTGAATGTCTAGCTCAAAGACCTATCTCTTCCATGAACCTTCTTTACACACCTCTGCCCAAAACAAATGCCCTTTCTTTACTGATTGCACTGTATAGTCTGGTTCTCTAATTGTTGGTAATTGTATATGTCCTGATGTCTGGTCTCTCCAATTAGATTGAAGCATCCAAGGATCATACCTTCTTAATTTTCTCCATCCCTCAAGGCACCTGGCACAGGCTGGACCCATTGTCGATGATGACTAAGCACTTGTTACAACTTAACAAGGAATTCCACTCCTTGTTGTGACATATATTTAGAGACAGAGTCCAAGGGTAAGAACCAATCAGTGACTATTGGAAGCTACGAACCTTTCACTTTGAGAGAACCCTGTAAAACCTCAGGGGCTTTCTTGACTTCACTGATAACGAATGGTGGGCCTGACGTATTGCTAAATGAAATATACATCTAGCTTCTTCAGAGCTGGTTGATACCTCCCCATGAAAGTAGGCCCAGAGAACCTTCTAACACAGTATTGCACCTCCTGCCAACCTCTGCCTTCCTCCAAATAATCTGACATCATCTCCAGGCCGTGCAGTGGCCTCATCAGCAAAGGAAGGTTAAAGCCAACAGCTTGGATTCAATTCACTGTGCTGGGGAACATCACAGTCTGCCATAGCTGAGAATTCTTCCCTCCAGGAGAATGAATTAAGCAAATATAGAATAATATCAGTGATTTCCAAGCAATCTGAAAAAATCAAAGACTGTTTCAAAGGCCCTGGTACTTAGCATGGGGAGGCAGATTGTGGTTCCTGTGCCTGGAGTGTTTTCCCCACTTCTTTATCTGACTTGTTTCTTACTTGCCTGAAGGTGTTGGTTTAATTGTCCCTTCTTCAGACTAGCCAGGGGTCTGGAGAGATCACAGGGATCATGCCCTGTATTCTTCTCTGCTGCCCTCAACACCATTATAATTAAGTGACCAGCTCTGTCATCCTGTGTAGGAGGTAAGATCATGTGTATAGGTACTGAGACTGTCTTCCTCACTGCTGCATCCCCAGTGTCTAACAGAGGGCCTAGCCCTGAGAAAGCACACACAAATATTGATGTTGAATGAATAAACAGATAGACCCATTAGATGAAGAGCTTTGCTGACCTGGTTTTAGGTGCTTTACCAATGATCCCACTTTTATGACTGTTCCTGAAGCTTCATGGCCCAGCACCATTGGCTTTTTCACAACAAAATCCCCAATTCGACCGTGTTGCCAGTAGTGGACATCTGAGCCACAGATTCCAACGGAATGCATCTTCAGCAGCACCTCTGATAAGAGAAAGGAGAAAACAAGGAGGGAGGAAACGACCTATCTATCACCCTGAGGCACCCTAGCGATTCTCCTCTGCACGAAGGAGGGAGCTTGGTTTCAAAGGCCAGGTACAAAATTGAGACCACAGAGGAAAACAAGCTAAACAGCAACCCTGATTAAGTCTTGCAAGACAGGAAAGTTTCCACAGAGCAAAACGACTGCATGTGAGGTTAATTCTATATGTCAACTTGGCTAGGCTACGGAGCCCAGTTGTTTGGTCAAATGCTAGATGCTGCTGTGAAGGTATTTTTCAGATGTGATTAACATTTAAGTGCCCCCGTGTTCACTGAAGCATAATTTACAATAGCCAAGATATGCAAACAACCTAGGTGTCCATCACTGCATAAATGGATAAAGAAAATGTGGTATAAACACAATAGAATATTATTCAGCCACAGAAAAGAAAACCTTGCCATTTGTGACAACATGGATAGATCTTGAGGGCGTTATGCCAAGTGTAATAAGCCAGAGAAAGACAAATACCATATGATCTCACTATTATGTAGACTCTAAAAAAGTACAACGAATAAACAAAAACCACAAAACCAAAACAAAACAAAACAAGCTCGCAGGTATAGAGAACAGAGTGGTGGTAGCCAGAGGCAGGGAGTAGAGGTACAGATGAAATGGGTGAAGAAGGTCAGAAGGTACAAACTTGTAGTTATAATATATATAAATCATGGGGATGTAATGTATAGCATGGTAACTAGTTAATAAAACTGTATTGTATATTTGACAGTGGCTAAGAAAAGAGAGACCTTAAAAGTTCTCATCACATGAAAAAAATTTTGTCACTATGTAAGCTAATGGATATTAATTAGACTTATTGTGGTGATCATTTCACAATACATACAAATAACAAATCATTATGTTATACACCTGAAACTAATATAATATGTGTCAATTTTACCTCAATTAAGGCCATAAAAAATAATAGTTAATGTTTTAACTATTTTATGCATTTAATAGCAACATTTTGAGCTGCTTTGTGCATAAGTGACATTTTTATTTTAAATTTTTGTTATATTGTAATAAATTTACCATTATACTGAATACTAGCAAAAAATACTCAAAACATACTACGTGGAATCAATTAGATTTAAGTATAGATAAATTAGAATCTAATGGCATTGATGACATAAAAAATTTATTATAGAATGTTACACAATATGGCATACAAAACATTTTTGTTGTTGATAGTGCAAGCCACAGGAAAACATATTTAAAAATCTTTAAATGGAGAAAAGTCCTTAAAACAGTTTCACAGTGATTAACAAAGTTTTTTTGAGCTTGTGGGGTAAACGCAAACGCTGCAGGCAGTAGATGGAAATACTCATTCAGATATAGCAAAAGGGTTAGCAGACTTTGAGTAAAGCAGATTACCCTCTAAAACATGGGTGAGACTTACTCTATCAGTTAAAGTCCTTGACAGACAGAATTGAGGTTTCCTGAAGAAGGACTTCTCCTCAAGACTGCAACATCAACTCTTATCTGAATTTCCAGACTGCTGGTCAGCCCAACAAATTTCAGACTTGCCTGTCCCCACAATCATGTGAGCCAATTCCTTAAAATAAGTCCCCCTCTGGCCCTCTTTCTAGATTCATATATAATAAATCTATATAATAAATCTCTCTCAGTTCTGTCTTCCTGGAAAACTCTAATGCACTGCGTAAACAAGATATTAGTAGGAAGAAATATATCAAACCCGTAAGGGAAAAAAACCTTTCTAGAAGAAAACTCTTTCCAGATAATTAATGTGCTGTGCCTCATTCTTATCTGCTCACATAAGGGAGGCTGGCAGAATCCAGGACTGGAAACACTTTGTGAGTTATCATGCTGCATTTTCATGCCTGTTGTTTTGTTAAAAAGTGCAGCATTAATGTAAACCACCCAAAGATTTCAACCGGCAGTTTCCCTTCACTGGTTTGAATATAGCAGAGATTTGGTAGTATTGTCGCTGTCAGTTTTCCAAGTTTAAAATAATGATGTTATTGAGCCTTTTTGCTGAAGTCATGAAGGATTACTGGCCTAGTCTGAGAAGATCACATAACAAGTATCTCCCTGAGAAAAAGCTCTGCCTTAGAAAGACAAAAAGACCCAAATCTCTGCTATGCATTCAGCTGTCTTACATACTGCCCTTGCCACAGATCATGGGCGATCTACCAGGTATGGTTCTGTAGAACTTTCTCTATCCTTGGTTTTGGTGAACAGGGAAAGAAATGGCAGGGTGAATTATGAGATCAAAGGTGGGAAAAAGTCATTTGAATTAGAAATATTGTCTCAGAGCTTCCTCTCTTGAAGTTACCAATTTGTAATAAGAGGTTAAATTTGACCCATTGTTTTCCCTTTCAATTCAAGGACATCAAGAGACAAGAATGTGAGAGCAGAATGCTGCTTCAGAGGAGCAGTACTAGGATCCTTTGAATCTGAGATAGCTTTTGTTTGGCCACCTCTGTAACCAACACCAACCTTTCAGGACACAGTGAGCTGTCTCTTTCACTTTTCTGAATATATCTTGGTGAAAACACTTAAGCCCTAAATATATATTACTTGCTAAATACAGATAGAAACAGCTCTTATTTGCATCCTTATCTCTATAAATCAATAACCCAACTGGCCTTTGAGTAGTAAAGCTCTGCAGACTACAGAAAAACTGCTTCCTCCTGATGGTCACACAGAAGCTACAGTTGTGGATTAAGGTGGGGCAGCACAACCCCAACTCATCAAAGACAGAAAGGGGACCTGAGGGGCTGCGTATGGGATGACACTCTGTCCATGCTCCCAGCCCCTCTTCAGGGTTCTGCAGATCATGAAGTGGGACTGCAGGTATGGCAGGCATTGAAAAACTGTCAGCAGGGATCTGCCTTAGCCAATAGGGTAGCATGACCTCCCCAGGTAGACACCACCCAGGAAATGTGTGTGTCAGCTCTGCCATAGGCTTGCCCAGTGAGAGGCCAGATGGAGTGGAGCCAAGGTGGCAGGAACCCTGCCCCAGTGAGTTCACCCACTTTCTGTACCTGGTTGATTAGGGCAGTGGGTCAGGGCTCCACGCTGCCCCTCCCATCCTGACTGGACAGAAGGTCCTGGTCTTCCTGGCATGATGCGTCCTTTTCAAACTAAAAAATTAGGTTCTATGGACTCACTCCTTTTCAAAGTTTGGGTGAGATTTAGGGTATGATTTGGCCACCCAAATAGCAACTTACAGTGGATAGAGTGACCTAAGTCTGCCATTAAGTTAAAAGAGGAACAATTCTGCCTTTGGTCCATAACTTGAAGGCATTTTATACCCAATACTCTTTGGGACAAGCCAGCAGTCTGCTATGGTAACTGTTTTCATTCTATCACTATTTCTTTTATTGCATGTTGCAGTAAAGCGGAGTCTATCCAGACAATGGACTAGAAGGAAAGCCTAACAAAAGCACAGGTTTTGTTGTTGTTTGTTTTTGTTTGTTTATTTGTTTTTCAAAGCATAGTTTTTAATGGAGGTAAAAGTAATAAACTGCAACAGAATGGGGTAAGGGAGCAATCCATGTGTGTCTCCAGGGGAAATAAGAGGAAACAAGAAAATGTAAGTTGAGTATTCCAAGGACCTACCATTTGGGCCTGGTTCAGGGATAGGATAGTTCTCCTAGAGAAAACAAAATAGAAAAATCATTCAGCATGCATAATAAATTCACCTTATGAACACTGTCAATTTTTTTTTAATTAAAGTGAAGTTTCATTCAAATATTTCTTCTTAGAATTAACACAGGCTCAGGCCACACTGCTGCTGGATGGATGCCCAGGGGGTTATTTATGCTGCATAGTGCTGACTCTAACTGCTGTCCTTGCCCCACCCAATGGTGCACTTTGCCCAGGACTAAGAAAAAAGTATGCAGGAAGGATGTTTGGGGGGCTTCCCTAGATCTGCCTTCCCTATCAGGTCCTCCTCTCCTGAAAGCACACATTGTTAGGTACAGATTTGTTTGGTCTGGCAAACTCAGACAGGGAAAGGGCGAGGTGTTTCTGGCAGATGCATATGAAGGCATTTTCCTCCAGACAGGTTGCAGAAAGTGTGTGTGCTGCAGCTCTCTCCCTGTACGTGGGTGCACACACTAACACTTGGTCCTGTCTTCCAAAACCTCCCATGTGGAGTTTTAGAGGTCCCTTGAGAACATATAGGAAGGACCTGAATTTTGGCCACTGTCATAGATTCAAAGCAATCCGAACTATTCTGGTGTTCATGGTTATTATTATTGTTATTGTTATGAGTATTACTATTTACCAAGCTTTTTTTCCCAATGCCAACTGGCTAGGAAATTCCTGGTGACAAGGAAGGACGGTGAGTGGATAAATCCAAGGGTTCATTTGATTAATTCTTTGAAGTCAGCCAAGAAGAGGGAGAAGGGATGTAAAATGTTCACAGCACCTACTATGTGCTAGCTAGACAGTGTGCTGGGCTGTACACACATCACAGCACATGGTCCTTGCCACAGCCCAGTTTGCAGATGAGAAACTTGAGTTGGGGAAGTTCAGTAACTTGGTCAGTCATATTGCCAGAGAGTGGATAAACCAGGGTTAAACCGAGGTGTGTCTGAGTCCCAAGTCTGCCTCCTCACTGTATCCCACTGCATCCCCAAGGTGGAATATGCCCTTTCTCCTTCAGGGGTGATGCAAGGAGTAGGCAATTAGGTGATGAGAATGTCTGAGCTGGGCCTCATGCAGAGCATACTGACAGGAGGCACTACTCAAAGTTTGCCTCCTTCTGAAAGCTTCCCAAAGATGCTTTGATAAGTAGTAATAAACAACACTGGGGTTATTTTGCTAACAGGATGATAACCTTAATGCCAGAGACCATGCCTTCAATCTCTTCGGCACCGGTTATAGTGCTGTGCCCCACACATGTGGGGGCACTCTCCATAATAGTGCTTCCACGAAGGTTTAAGGTTCTCACTCATCTCAGATTACCAGTCCTTTCTGTTGGGAGTAGCTCAATGTTAATTTGAACTCCTTGTCTCCAGTGAAACAAAGCCCAAGGTGATCATGCTACTGCTGATTAGCACTGACCAACATCTTTGTGTCAGGTCCTGTGCTAAACGTGTACCTGCATTATTTTGTTTAACCCTCACAACAGCCTTATATGGTACTTTATATTACTATATTTTCCATAGGATGAGACTGACAACAGTGAGATTTAGTGACCTACACATGGTAATGCTAAGGGAGTAAATGGTGCGGCTGTATCCAAAGCAGCCTGATGTGGACAGAGGGGCTCAAGGCAGTTTTTCATCTCTTAACAATTTAAAATGGCTACATCTGGAAGGAGGGAAGGAAGGAAAAGAAAAGGAAGGAAGGGAGAGAAGGAAGGGGGTAGGGAATCCAATCAGAAATTGGCACTCAGGATAGTGGACTGCCACCAAAATCTTTTTCAAAGAAGTTGCTGGTCCCACATCTGACATTATACAACATCAGGGACTGCTGTGTAGTTGTTTCTGTTATACCTGGTGAAATTTTAAACTGCAGCTTAAAACAGGCCTTCATTTCAAACGCGGAGCAGCACCCCACACTCCCCCTACAGGGACTAGGTAGGCAACTTCCTAGGCACTGAGAGAATTCCACAGGATATGAGTGCTCTTTAGAACTTGCCTCCAACCCGGTCAGGACTGCATACCCCATTTGGTCGTGGAGAGGGGTTAAGGTTCCAGCTCAAAGCAACTGTTGGACACACTAAGTAGGGCCTGGGTCACTAGAGAGAGCTACTGTAAATACTTGCCAGAGGTCAGAGGAAACCAGCTTTGTGCAAACCTGCAGTGACCTTCCCAGACACTAGAGGGTGCTGTGCCACCGCCTGGTTTAGCCTTAGCCACAGAACACGCGCTACGGAGAATTTAAATACCCACACCTCTCCCTACAAACCACCTTTCCTTGCTGACTCTAACCACCCTTACAATTCAGCTTGGCTTCTGACTCCCCTCTCTGCAGGAGACATGCCACCTGAGCACAAGACCATGTTAAGATCAGCCCTTAAGTTTATAAATATTATCCTAAGCACCGCTGTGGAGCTCACAATGTTTTAACAAGTTATCACAGCACAGTTACTAAAAAAACCCTTGCTTTTCATTTGTGGCCCCTTCGTGGGAC
The DNA here is from genome assembly GCA_004026885.1 of Lyroderma lyra. NCBI lineage: Eukaryota > Metazoa > Chordata > Mammalia > Chiroptera > Megadermatidae > Lyroderma > Lyroderma lyra. The sequence goes on along the minus strand of PVJL010007840.1, from coordinate 31,091 downwards.
GTTGGCTACAGTCCTCTGTTTACTTTATCTCCTTTTCTGTCTCAGATTTTGATGGTGATATGCTTTTATTTATCCTGTTTCTCATTTGTCTAAGTTTCTTAGCTCTTCTGAGACCTCGAACTTTCACTTTTATCCCCACAGCCCAATTAGGCATATTCAAGGTTTCTTGAACAAAATTTCTTATCTGTGAGTGATAGTAAGAAGAGGATTAAGATGAGTTGAGGAACTCTTCTTACTGTAATTGTGTCAGTTTTCCAGCATTTTTCACTTCACTTCACATATGTACTCTCCCTTCTATCCCCTGAGGTCTTCCTGCACCCCCCGCCCCCCAGCTCTAAATAAATCATGGAAATACTTCAGGGAAAACTGTGGATGGAATCTTCTCAGGTTACTCTAGCATCCAACATGTTATCTAGCCTTTCCTAAATACATTTTTCTTAAATCAGCCTAAATATAAAGTCTGACAATTAAGCTCAAATTTTTGCAATGTTTTTGTCAGTTTTGCTCATTACGAGCTGCCCTGACCTCTCTTCATCAGTGATGCTTTCTCTCCCCTCAGAAAAATGTTTCATCCTTTTGTACACTGCTGGTTTCTTCATGGCATTATCCCCATAAACTTGGACTAACATGTCCCTGATTTCACTTCCATTCTTGCCAAGTTTAACAAGAAATTTAATGTTTGCTCATTGCTCTAATTGAAGCTCTGACATTCTTGCGACGGCACACAAAAACACACAATAATGACCACCACTCAGCAAGATATTGCCACACGTTGACATGAACACATCTGTGAGAAACAGATATACCAAGGTTATCAAACCTTACCGAGTAGTCTGTATAGTGCTGTCAGTGCAAGCGCACTGTGGGAAGTTCACAAACTTAATGATCAGGCCTTGTGTGTATTTCCAGATATCGTAATGGTTCCCTTTCCTCTACTTCCACCTGCACATCTGAGTTCATGCCTTCAGTACATCTTGCATGCGTTGTAGTCCCTACCTCAACATAAGAAATTGGTGAAAGATGCCTTTTCCCTCCTCCAGCTATCCTGAGTGGTGCAGTGGTACAGAACTTAGACCCTAGAATCACCTGTCCATGTGCAAACCCACATTCCCCTCCACCAGTCGTGTGACTTCAGGGTAATTACATAATCTCTTTGTGCCTTCAATTTGCTCTCTGTATACTGAAGATAATCCTAAAAGAGAGAGAATGACTCAGAGTAAATAAATTAACTTATTACATAAGAAATAAAATCAAAGTTCTTTTTCTATAACTAGCTCACAGTATGATCGAACCAGCTCTGGATGACTGTGTCCTTTCCCTTTTTGAAAGGGTAAAGTTTTTAAAGTATTTTGGAGAAAAGTTGTATCTTTCTTGTTTTCATGCCAATAGTAAAAGAACTTGAATGCTCCTTGAAAGGCTGGAACATGTTAAGAAAAGAAGTAGGATCGGCAATATTTTAGGCTTGAGTCTATCAGCTGTAGATAAGAGTATAAAGCCATACCCTCTGCCTTAGCGGGAGGAACAGCAGACAGGGCCTGGAGAAGGTGGCCGTCCGTGCCCCAGGTCCTCAAACCCCATCTTCACCACCTGTTTCCACCTGCCAGGTCTCCTGTTAACCAGCAGCTGGCTGCCCTACACACTTAAGGAGAGCAGAGCAGGAGCCCTTATCTTTGCTTCTCTCCTACCTCAATTTTCCCCCTCCCTTGAGTGCTTGAAGGGTGTTTTGAGGGTGAGAGAAAAATCCAAAGGTTTCCCAGTTAGTCATTTTGTCAAGACGGTTTATTCTTGGTGTTGGTCTTGGCAAATGGGGTCAAAGTAGAAGGGTCAGACACTCTCCCAAAGTTCACTTAGCTCGTGGTTTTCAACCTTCCTAATGCCGTGACCCTTTAATGCAGTTCCTCATGTTGTAGTGACCCCCATAACATTATTTTTGTTGCTACTTCATAACTGTAATTTTGCTACTGTTATGAATCATAATGTAAATATCTGATGTGTGTTTTCCGATCGTCTTAGGCGACCCCTGTGAAAGGGTCGTTCGACCCCCAAAGGGGTCGCGACCCACAGATTGAGAACCGCTGACTTAGCTGGTCCGCAGCTCTGCCTCTAACCCTGCCTCCCTGCCAGCCTGAGTTTCAAACCTATCCCGTGTTTGCTTGGTCACCTCCCAGGGACCATTTCTTCCCTGGCTTGATCCATCTCCTTCAAGATCCCACATGAGGTAGGAAATGAGGGGAAAGGAGGCATCTGGGATGACTTCCTAATTCTGGTGGGAACTCAGGGAGATTTAGGTTTGGATGTGTTGGGATTGTGGTGTTTGGGGACATCCAGGTGGGGCTCTCCAATAGGCAGTTGTATTCCCGGGAGTGGCGCTCAGGCATTGGTCAGGGATAGAGAATCATAAACGTGAACTGGGAACAGAATGAAACAAGCCTTCTCTGTCCTCACCAGGCTGGGAAGGTGATCCTTCCCTCTCCTTTGAGCTCTCCCAGCACCTAGAACTCAGTCCATATGGATGGCTAAAGGATTATTTAATTCTTGTCAGTGATAACTAAATAAACTAAAAAATATATATTTTTCTCCTAATTAAAACTTATGAACCTAACCACACATGAACCTGTTATTAATAGATAGTCTTTTTATTTTAAGCAAAAATACAAAGTCTCTTGAGTTCTGTTTGATGCTCTAGTGTGTTAGTATTGCTGAATAAAGCACTCATTGTGTTCAGGCCTATAAAATCAAACATTTACGTTTAAAAAAATTATTGAGCTGAATATCACATGAAAAATCTGAACATATTTTATCTAGTTAGTAATGCTCTTAGTGTAAATCCGGTTTTGAGAAAACTGCCAGCCTTAATAGCCACACTAAAAGATGTATTAGGTGGATGCCAACGCTTATATATGAGTACATATTTCTCCTCCTTACTTTGTTATGCAATTTTAATAGAGAAACTTCTCCCACACCCATAATTCTAGGGCTATTTTACCATGTCTCTTAAGTAGTACTAGGGTTTATTACATAAAATGTTAAAATCCTATAAACAATACTATTTGTGGTATTGGTTACTGCTCTTCCTACTTTCAGAGGAAAATGTTAGCTTTGTTCCTCTTGGCCTTTTGCAGACAAAGGCACTGCCCTTCCATAACAGTAGGCACAGATGGCAGTGTTTGCTGGATGTAATTTCCCATTGTTTGTCTAGTTTAAGTTTTGTTTTGATGTGGAAACATAATTAAGATAAAGAGAAGGAGGGTATTTCTTTAGGCTACTTGCTACTACCCAATTTGCTCTTTTTCTGAAGGAGTTCTAGATTCCAATTTCAATCTCAATTGCCTCTAGTAAGTCTAGGTCAGGTATTCAAGGTTAAATAGCCTGCATTTATGTCCTCACTCTGAGTAACTGCTGCTCCTTAAAGCCATCAGGGCCATTTAATTGGACCACATCGAAGCTGTTGTCTCTGTCAGCTGCTGGCAAAGCCAACCAGAGAGAGCTGTGATGCTCAATCCCATTTGGGTTTGCCAGTGTTCAAGGCTCCCTCTTTCTACAATCCCCTTCTCACCCAAAAATCTTAACAGTGAAGCGTATATGCAAGGAAGGGGACATTCTGAATGTGTTGTATTACAGATATATGATGATCTTACTTTAAAAATATTATAGGTTCAAAGCAATTCTTTTGGCCTAGGATATAATACATTGCCCCAAAGAGCTAAAACTCAAGGAATATCTTCATGGAACTCTGATTAATATTTAAACTTGATCCTGACATATTACTTTCTCTGGTCTTTATAATTAAACATCAACCCATCATTCCAAAATTGTTTTGTCTTTAACTTATTTTTCATCATACAGCTAATCATAAAAGAAAAATCAGACTGCACCCCCTCCATGGTGTTCAGCTTCTCAGAGGTGGGGGCTGTGTTGTTCCTGTTCTCCCTGTCCAGGTAATCGTGGCTGAAATCTGGTATAGCTGGCTATCTGGAACAAGGGAGATAAAGTGTACTCAGTATGGTCAATGGACTATTACCGGTATGTGATGCAATAGGGACATAAATTGACAGGAGCATTTAGAAATGTTTACAGCATTTTGGTATTGCTGTAATACCCAAATGAGGCAGTACAGACATATTGGTCCCGGCCAATTAGGAATAAAAATAAAGTTGGTCCTTCAACTCAGATAGTGTGCAAAGCACTGTATTGAAGCACCCAGTACATCTGGAATGCAGTGGGGACTCAACATATTAACTACCTTCACTTCCTTCTATTCATGTGAAACTTAGAGCATTAAATAAACAAAGCCCCAACCCTACCCCAAACAGCTTCTATGGAGAAAAACTAATTTGACTGTTTTACATCCCAACTTCATGAACAATTAGTAGTTCAGAGAATGAATTCATTTCTCAATTAAAAACAACTTTCTGAATTTCTCAAGACTGACCAAAGAGGCATAAAGTAACTAAACTGATAAATACTAGATTATTGCCTAGGCCTGCATTACAATAACAAGTAAGAGTTGTCCACAGAATGTAAAAAAAGAATTGTCCATGTTTGAAGGTCTTGGTCTTTCTCCATCTCTTTTTTATGCTGAAATGGTTTAAATGTCAGATTCTCATGGGCCATTAACATATACCATTAGCTGTGCTGGGCCTTTTACATCCACCATTCTATCTTAGGAAAGATTAAAAAACAAAATGCAGTCACCATAGCCAAGCTAACAAAATTACTTAAATCAGAATGAGCTGAACCTTCAGCAAAGATTTTATATTAATTTAATTAGCCTGAAGATGTAAACTTTTGAACTTTTCAGTTGTACATCCATACCCGGAGATACAAGGGCTGCCCAGAAAGTGTCCAGCCATGTAATATGAAAAACAGAGACATTTATGGCTGGACTATCCATATATATATATATATATATCCTATAGATAACCCTCTGAAGAACTTAGGAAAGAATGTTCACAAGTCCAGACTGCCTGACATCCATTATCCAGACCACCAAACATCTGGAAGATTACCATCTCAGACCAATTCAGAGGCTAAGTAGTACTTAATCTTCTCAAGAATATACTTTTTAGTACAACTCTAAACTTTTCTCTTTTCTTTGAAATACTCTCGGTGTTACCTGGTAGTACTCCTCAATTTGCAAACCTTAAGACTGTTGAATAAAACCTTGTCATTTTATTCAAGAAGCCTCCTGATCCTTGGTTGACATTTATGGTGCCAAGAGTGGGATCCAAAGAACTTTCCACTTCAATTTTAGTCAGGCTGTTGGATTTGAGCAAGGTTCCAGTTTGAGTCCTTTGGGCTGTCATCTCCCTGACAGCTCCAGGATTCCAGTGTTGAGTCCTCTTGGTTCCAAACCTCCCTCGTTCGGTTCTCAGGTCCTCCGGTAACCAGACTTAGAAACTTTGTACACGCACACAGCTATAGAAGCACCCTTGCCAAAAATCTACCTCATAGCTTCAATAAGATGAAAGATTGATTATCTTCTCCACAAATAAAATATCTTAACCATCTGAGTAGATAAAAATTACTCCCTCTCTCTCTGATTTACCACCCACCTTACAAATTCCACAGAGCCCAAGACCATTGCTCAGACCGAAGTCCCTAGGGCAGGGAGCACCTGAGCATCCAAGGTTCCTCCCTTGCTTTGGCCGAGGTGATCACTAGCTACCAAGGAGGGAAGACATTTAATTTTTCCTTGTCCTTCCCTGCATTAAAAGAAAAGAAAAGAAAAAAAGGAAAGAAAAGAAAAGAGAATTCTGCCTTCTCTGCAGTCAGGAGGAAGGCTGGGTATTTAGCTTTCCTATGGAGGATGAGTTTCAAGGAGCCCAGGTCACATTTTCCCACAGAACCAACACCCTGGATGCTGGCTCGTCCCTGGCCTTACCTGAAGCAGGACAGCAGCACTGGAAAGGGTGAAAGCCCTCATTTCCTACCTCAGAACCCTTCCAAATCCTGCTTCAGATTTTAGGAATGGGCCTTTCCCCAGACAACACCCTTCACATGAGTTCCTGAGACACAAACCATTTTTGTCAGTGGACCCTGTCCCTGGTCAGCCCAAAAGGCCAGTCTGCTGTGCCCAGGAAACTTAGGATTTCGTTTTGGTCCTACCACAGAGAGAACTAGTGTTCCCCCTTGAAAGCTGCCCCAGGACTGTTCTTCCCTGTTGTTTCTCTGGTTTACTACCAGTACCACAGACTTCAACCCCAAACCACTTAGTCTAATTGTCATAAGGAAGGGGCAGAGATACCCTACTGGGTGGGGCTCCCTGAGGAGATACTGGGGGACAAATATGCTTGGAAGGGAGTGGCAGGGGCCCAGGAGAGTCTGGGATGGGTTGCAGCAGTCTGAGACAGCACTGGTCTCCTTGGTCACTCCGTAGGCAACAGCTTTCTGCTCCTTCCCCTGCCGTGGTGGGGCTCTCTCCCGGATATCCTTCACTTCTTACCTTCTTGTTCTGTATGTCCCACTCAGCCTAGGCAAGCTCATCCAGCCACAATTTCCCACTAAGGCACTGTTCTGGACAGGACAATACTTTGTTGCACAAAACAGTGCAGTAAAATGAATGAAATCTGCCCCCCGTTATTATGACAACCCAACTCCCCTTACACATTCCCAAATGCCTCCTGCAGAGGAGGTGCAATATTGCTCAGTAGAGAAGTAAATGACTCCAGAATTTACATCTCCAGCCCAGAAATCATCCCTGCATTGCAGACCCCTAGAACCAAGGTAATTTCTCAAAGACGCCTTGATGTCCCACGCAGAAACACCTTCAACTCAAACCTGACCCGCACCATTTTAATCTCTTCTCCTTTGTCTAGTAAATGACATCACCACCTCCCACTCTCAACAGAACTGAGGTCCTCCTGAATCCTTTCACCCAGTTAAGGTACCAATCCCACAACCACAGGCTATATTCTCTAGCCCGTACCATTTTCTAGGGCCATTAGGGTACACCCACCCCAATTTAGCCCCCTATCCAGTCAGAGTGAATTTTAAGGTAAGATCAATTTCAAAGTGAGCTTCCCCTGTCCATGCAGGCTTCAAGTCTTTGTTCGACAGAGCCACAAAACAGAGGTAGTCAGGCTGAGCAGTACGAGAGCGTAAGTTTGAGTTAAGGCAAAGCAGAATTTGGGGTTCTAGTTCTACTTCTGCTATTTCCTAGGTAGGTACATAACCTTAAAGCAGGCCTTGAGCATGTGGAGAGCCAGGTCCTGTCCACTTCCCCAGTTTCCCCAACTATAGAAGCTGGCAGGAGCCCTGGGGAGAAGGGCAGGGTGCCCTGAAATGGGTTCACCCCAAGAGAAAGGATCTCGTGACTTGGAAACTGTCATAGTTCCAGCGATGTCCAGTAAGCTCCTGCTGGTCCTTGCTCGGGTATTCTTAGGTGATTAAGAATCTTTGTGGGGTTGCTCAAGGAAAAATTTCCTCTAGGGCATAAAGCAGTCTTATAGGGATATTCACCACATTCGGCTTGTCAGGAGACATGCATGTAAAGGCTGGTTTTCCCTCGAAGTTTGTTTGGACTCCATAGAACTCAAAATTAATGTGGGAAATCACGCCTCTGAGGCAGGAAGGTTAGTCTCCCATTAATACTAAAATGGCCAAAATGAGGATCCTTTGATGCTTCCAATTAATCTTTTTGCATGCGATTAGAAAAATTTGGCTATAAAATTAGGCCTAAAGAATGGGGAAACCCATTAGAGACTGTCTCAGACCTTAAAAAGGCCTTCCTAAGCTAAAATGAAACTATTATTCACAAAGGATTCACAAAAAAGATGGCTTTTCGATAAATGGTAACCTGTGATTTTTTTAAGTGTCAACCTAATTCTTTGAGGTATTAAAAATGACTGCTCTTATTTTAAAAGGGGGGGGAAGGTCATTTGCAACTTGTCAATGACAGGTATAAATTGTAAATGTCTCCAAAACAAAATGTGGATCCAACTATTCTCTGTATCTGTCTGTGTCAGTCTACATACGACGGCCGTCCAGAAAAAATTCATCCATAAATGCCTCTACTTTTCCTATTTCATGGCTGGATACTTTCTGGACAGCCCTCATATGTATGTTGTAAATGTGAAATAATTTTCTACCTTAGATGGAATTGTTAAAGTTAATTTAAAGGCAGATGCTTATAAGAATTGAGTATTCTAAACTTCTCAGAAATACAGAAACTAACTTATGCTTTTCAAGTTCATGTGATCTAAGATTAATCCTTAGTAAATAAAAGCTAGCTTAAGTTTTGTTGGTTTAAGTAAAACAGATATGTCTATTTTACATTTTGGTTTTACAAAATTAAGTCCATGTTAATAATTGACTTTGATGTCTACAAAATGTTTCTAAAGGTTAAGTGGTAAAAAATAAAATAAAATAAAATAAATGTTGGGGCTATGGGAAATGTAAGATGGCCACTTGGTTTTTCCCTGATCCCTGACTTCCCATTTTTCAGTTTTTGCATTCCTTCATGCATCATAGTGCATTTAAGCTGGACTTAAATTATATTAGATGAAGGAACTTACAGCTGGCACTATTGAAAGAAGACATCTTACACTGATAAAAATTACTTCAAGAAAATGCCTTCCCAGCCAGGGAACTACCAAAAAAAAAAAAAAAAAGAAAAGAAAAGAAAAAGAAAATGCCACATTTGTAACTGCATCTTTCACAATGAGCTCCCAGGAGACAAAGACTTTAGCTATTGCTTTTTGGAAAGGACATCAAATAAAGGACACTCTCCAACCTTGTTGCAAGGAAACTTATCCGGTACCTAATTACAAATGGACAACTACCACGGTCTCTGATACTCGCCTCTGCCTACAAGGGACATCCAAGACTCCTCTAGGATGAAAAGCTGCTGTCATCAGAGGTAAACAGCCAAACCAAGACACTGATGAGGCCTGTATACCTATGGATTGATATTGAACTCAGTATTCCATTTTGTTTGATTGTCTTTACTTGTCTGTTTAACAGTCATAAAAGTATTTAAACATGTACTTTGAGTTTTTCTATATAATCCAACTGTTTATGATTACTGAACATGTATAGGGTAACTGTTAATACTCTCTTATCACTTATGTAAATGTTATAGTAGATGCCAAATACAGAAACATGAGAAGGCAAAACTCAGATCATAACTGTCCAAAGGACAGAAACGATCCAGAGTGTTTTTTCTAAATGAAAGCCACAAGACCTGACTGCCTTCCATTTACCTGCCTTTCCTTTTGGGAAAATTCAGCCTCAACTAACATCCCATGGTTACAATATTGCCCCTATTCCCAGTGGTCAGCAAGACAACATTGACTCTTAATACTTCTAGGAAAAAGCCTTCCTAGCACTGTGAGATGGCACTATCAGACCGAAAGGTTGGTCATCAGTGCATCCTTTTGATTGATTTATAACCGAAAGGGGGAACAATGAATGAAAAAAGAGTTCTATGGAAAGTAACCTCACAGGGTGATGTGATTATAAATCCCTGACCGGGCAGGTCCTTGTGAGTAGTCACATCCCAGGCATATAACTTAAGTAAAAGGCTTATCTTTGCCTTAAACAAATCCTGCCCATTGTTTGTGTGCATCTAGGTTAACACACCTTTGAAATCACCCCTTTCAGACCCTTCCTTCTAAAGATTACCCTCAAGATAGCACATAATCTTGTTAAGTATCCCATAATCTGATCCTTGCCTTGCTTTCTCCCACCTTCAAGTAATCTTAAATTTCCTCCTTTATTTCAAATACATAAAAGAAACAGCAAAGCTGTTATTCTCAGGAGTATTTTAGATCTTGCTCCCTAGCATATGTCATCAGTTTGGCTCAGATAAACTCTTATAAACATTCTCTACAGGTTTGGATGTTTCTAACGTGGAGGCCTTCAAGAACCAGCTGAAGTAGCATCCATTTCTAGGGCCACCTCCCTGGGCCAAGGGCCCCTCCCTGTGAGGCCTTTACTCTCTGTGGCTTTCACACTGTTTTGTTTACTTTATCTGTCTAAACCTCTAGAGCAGCTTGGGGGTACAGGCTGTTTCCTTCTCCTCCTCTCTGGGCCCCCAACTCCCAGCACGATGTTTGGCACATAAAATTCACCCTCTCCTTTAGTAAATGTTTGTGGAATGAAGGACTAAGTTTGGAATCATTTTAAGTCATGTAGAGCTGTACCACTTCTGTTCCTCATAATTTCAACTGACTTCGGTACCACTAAAGATTAATAGTGTCACTTTAATTCAGGACCTTGAGTGGAGGCTCCAAGCTGAGTGGAGAGAGAGCACTGAAATGGGAGTGTGAACCTCTGAGTTCTTGTGTGGACTCTTAACCAATCAAGCCTGTCACTTTGGAGATGAAATGGAGAATTGGCTCAAGGCAGATGTTCTTTGTTTGGGATCCTCTAGAGAATCTATGGAGGGGCTTAAAGGAAGCTCACTAACTCTCTGAAATTGTTGCATTCTGTGGGAGAGAGAACACAGATTCTCAAGTAGTCAAGAACTGCTAATCTGGACTATCTCCCAAATCTCTCCAATCTAGATTCTAGTTGGTGAGGCATGTTCTCTTTGAGGAGGAAGGAGGTGCTAAGCAGTAGCAGAGATGGCTGGCACTCATTCCACATAGCAACTGCCATCCCGGGCCCATCTGAGATGGACTTTGTCAAGGGAACGCTGGCACAACCCCAGGGCTGACTCTGCAGCTCCCTAAACTTTGGCCTCACGAGCCAGGGAGCAGAGGCAGGGTCTGAGGCAAAGGAGACATATGCACAATGCTCTTAAAGGGATGGAGGGCAGGATCAGAAGAAAGGAAAACGTCTAGAAAGTGAACCAGATGTGGACTAAGGGAGGTAAGGAGGAAAGGAGCTGTATAGGCATGGAGACTCTCAAGATCCAGAAGTCTGACAGAGGCACAGGGAACACCGGGAATACTGGTCATGGATGCCTGAGTTGGGGGGAAAAAGAGGAAGGAGAGGGTGAGTACTTCGAGTACCTATTAAGTGCTGGGTGCTCTCCTGATAAGAATCCTGCAAAGGAGGTTTTATCAGCCCCAAGCAAGAGATTAAATACGAGTTCTACAGTTTTAAAATGCCCCCCGCCCGGCTCCCCTTTCTGCCCTGCACTGTCTGCCCAGAGAAGTTCTGATTGTGTACTAAATTATGCAGCCTCCCTGGTATCTCTTCTGAAAAGTGCAATGACAGAGACTGTACTATGAATCTGCGGCTGGCAGACGGAGAAGGCTTCAATCATTTTGCAACCTTCCTGGGCTCCAGCCACGTGCCAGCCATTGGCTAGGTTCCTGGAGGCACGCGACAAGAACCCTGTGCTTAGCACCATCGACAACCAACGACCGTCCCCCTCCCCCCAACATGGTCACCAGCTGGCATCTGAGCCGCCAGAACCTGCGAGGTGCAGGGCCGGCGCCGGGCTGGAACTGGCGAGCTGGCGCTGCGGCCAGTGGGATGGAACTAGGCTCCCCACTCCCCTCCCTGTTTTACCAGGCGCAGGTCCCCGGGTCCGTGTACGACCAGGGAGAGGTTCTCGGGCTTGGCCGCCGCCATGTCGCGTTTCCCTCCCGGGTCGAAGCTGCAGTGCAGCCCGCAGGACGGCTGGTGATTCTGGTGGCTTCCCCCGCGGAGGGTCTGGTGGAGTAAAAGGCGGGAGGCTGGGCTTGGGCTAGGCGGCGCGCGCCCGGCGCGGGGCAGGGCTTCGTCGCCCTTCACAGCCGGGGCGGGGCTAGCGCGGAGGGGCGGGGCTGCCCTGCTCCCACCCGGGCGAGAGCCCGAGGGGCAGGTGAGCCCGCGGGGATTGGCGAAGCTCGGCCACCGCCCCCCGTGGGCCGCACGCTCTCTGTCCGCCTGACATCCAAACAAACATTGCTGCCGTGAAAGCAGCTTGCAGAGGCAACAGCCACCAGAACAGTGTCCTCAAACTTTAGCAGCGGGAGAGTGGGCAGGTGCGGTGGGGGGCGGATTCTCAGGACCAGCACTGAGACTCTGAAACGGTAAGTCTAGGTCTGAGGAGAGGCCTGAGGGGTCTGCACTATTAGCACTGGGAATGCTGAGGCTACAGGTAAAGCATGGCCTACACTTTGAGGAGCAGGTGCTATACGGATGCAGCGTCCATGTTGGCCCCGTGTCCCCAGCATCCAGCAAAGTGCCTGGCACAAGCGTGAATGAATGAATGAATTGGTGCGTCCGTGTAAAGAAGCTGTGAAATGGAATGTGTGAAATTCTTTTGCTTAACCAACTCCGCTCTTATGATAGAAGCTGGATGTCTGCCTAACTTCTTCCTCCAATCCTCTCCCCTCAGAAACAGTGATATTTTACTCCAAGCCATAGAGTGTACGGGAATAGAGCTGCCCTCTGGACAGGCCTAAGTCCATATAGGGCCCTTCCTCCTTAGAGAACAGAACTCAGGATTTCCTTCCTTATAGCCTGTCCTCCCCCAGACACTCTGTAGAATCTTCTGTCTCCTCCAGGGGACTTTCCCACAGACTTTGAAGATGACTCCATGTGGCACTTACTGCACGCCCCAGATATGGGACACAGCCTGTACTTTCACCAGGAATAATTCCTTCCCCAAATGCCCTGGAAGTCCACTGAAGGCAAGGCCTCATTTCTTAAACAAGACCTGGTAAAGTGTTTTGTAGAGTGTAGAGAACTCAAGAAAATATTTGATCATGAACTTGGATCAAGCTCTAGAACCTCAAGAATAACAAAAAGGGAAGTGTGTCGAGGGTGTGGGGGTGTTATAAGGTGTGACAAGGCAATGGGATGGATTTTTGCAACAAAGTTCATGATGAACAAGAGTTCGTCGTGTTCTTTGCTTCAAGATACCTCCCACAAGCCTTGGCTATGCTTGGCTGCTTCTTCCAGCAGCTACTGCACTCAGCTTCTGAGCAGGCCTTGCTTGGATAGATGACTAAATGAAGGTTGCCTGCCTTCACTCGTGTACCTGAATATAAAACTCAGCTTTCCTTCATTGCCTTGTGGGGTTTCCACACCAGCTCCCAAGTATGTCTTTCCCACGGGTGAAGCTGAAGATGGAGAAAGCCCCAGGTATGGCTTAAGAGCTGAGGGCCAGGTAAGTAAACACTTTTTGACTTTTCAATTAAGAAAACAGATTACCAGAACTGAAGCAAAAGTCACTAAAATAGTGACACAATGGCCACACTTGGAGCAGTATTTGTTTTCTCCTGAGCAATAACACTTTGAAAAGATGCCACCTTACACATGAGGCAGGCTCCACACAGGGACAATGACCCTCCAGCCCTCACTGCCAAAACCACACAACTCAGTCTTTCTCCATGTCTCTGGTACCTCACGATCTTCTTTCTCTCCACCCAAGACCAGGCTACTGCTCATACATCTTTGTGATTCTGGCTTTGAGTCCCCAAGTTCCAGTTTCCTCAAAAGTTTACTTCTCTCCACCATGTGACAGATCAGAGCCCTGAACAACCCTCCTGCTCAGAATAACTAAAAATGTTGGAAGAAATGAAAGAAAACCCTTAATACATAACTATATGAACTAAAATAGAATGCAAACTTTTAAAGCAACAGAAGGAAACTCAGTATTATCCAATAGAAAACAAGAAAGGGAAAACAAACAAGCATGTAGAAATATGTTAAATACGTCCTATGATTAACTCAACATTCCCTGCACCTGAGATTCAAAATAAAGAAAAACAACTTTTCCATCAATAGACCCTAATAAAAGGAAATATAAAAATGGGGGGAAATATCTGAGATGTCAGGAAAAGTGCTGAGCAAAGAAAATAAGAAATGTGTGAAAATAAGATATATAATAATTGACCACATGTAATAATATGAATTTGTGGAGTTAACAAAGTAGACTATTATAAAGGGGTCCTATCTTTATCTTCCCTTATAGTTTTGGAGTAGTTAATAAATATTTCCTGATTTCTTAAAAAAATAATACTTTGAAAATGTCTTGAGGTTGTTGGCTAGGAACAAAGAGATTTAGAAAAGAAGGAGACAAATTTAGAAATATATTCTGTGACTAGGGCCCTTTATAAAAATGTTAAAGAGGAGAATTGATAGGATTCTGCAGAAATTGACATTTTTTAAATTAAAAAAGTAAGTTATTATTATAGCATTTAAACAACTTGTTGTGGCAGTTCTATACAATTTCCTGACAGAGCCCGGCATTCACAATGGTGAGGAACAGACTTTCCTAGGTATTTTACTAAATAAGGGATAAAATATTGGCTTTGCCTTTGCCGGTAGCCTGTCTGACTTTCCCAAACAGCATAGCACTTTGAGGCACTGTCTTCACTGAACACAACTTCAAAAAGTGGTTGATACATTTCTGCTGTGAAAACTTATTTGCAATTTAGAAATTAATTCAAAGGATGTATAACCTCTAGGGTCACATATCTATTACAAAGAAGGGAGACTTTAGCCCAGGAAACATCACAGATACTGGGTTACTTCAGGTATGAATTATACAGGGTACTAAAAAGAAAAATCAGTGTGCCACAAGGCCTTGATATTCCAAACATGAAAATTGTTGTAAAATCTTGATTTCCAGATTTCTCCATTTGCTCATCAACTATTCAACTATTCAAACCTAGTTATTCACAACAACAATAATACAAATAAACAAAATCAAACAAAAAAAACATGGAATTTTTTGCAGAACTTGGAAATAAGGTCACCAAATGAGAGTTAAACTATTAAAATCCTTATGCAATGGGTGAGATCAATGGAATTCCTTAAGGAACTGATAACATATCTGCTATTAACAAATCTTTGACAAGCTTGAAAGAGTTAAGAAGAATTAGGAAAGGGGACTCAAAGAGCAGGAATTTTAGTCTAGAACTATCTAGGGGAGAGAGGTGCTTGGTGGTCATGGTAGGCAGTACTGCTAGCACAGTAGAATGGAAGCCAGGGGAGAAGTTAAAGGTTACTGCTACATGCCCACTGAGGATGATGACTTCCACATGGATAAATGGTGGAAGTGGAGATGGGCTGAAGAGGATAGAGCCAAGATTTGTTTTGGAGGTAAATTTCAAGGGACTTGGTAAAGGATTTGCTTATAAGAGTTGAGGAAAAGATAGTGGAAATGTTGACGCCCAGACTTCTGACATGTTGACTGGATGGATGAGATGCTACTATCTGATATGGGCAGCAGTGAGGGAGGAGGAGTAGATTTGGGGGAAAGATCAGAAAGATAATTTTGGATAGGCCAATTCTGAGATGCCTGTGAAATAGGTGAAATGACCAAGTGATAGAAGGGCATGTTTGATGTAAGAGCCTGGGAAAGTCTAGACTTGGAAATCATTTGGCATGTAGACTATATTGAAAGCAGTAAGAGAGAATGAGATGAGGCACTCCACCCTGAGGGAAGGAGGGGGTCAGTGTCGGGGTGGGGTGGGGCAGCCAGGTGCGGTAGCCTGAGTGGGATGAGAAGGGCATCCTTACAGAGCAGTGGTAGTAATACGGGGTGTCAACGCCCTAGAAGGGTGAGTAAGAGTCCATGTGGGGGGCGCACAGCTCAGTGTAAGGTGAGGGAGACTGTGTATGATGAAAATAACCACAGGTAATGGCCAGTGTGGGGTGTAGGAACCTTGGTAGGCTGGACACAGCACTTGTTCAGAGAAGAAGGCAGCCCCAGAGATGGGAGGTTGGTGCATACAGGGGGATGGATGAAATAAGTAAATATATCAAGAATGATGGGAGCGAGGTTTCTCACTGTGGGAAAAGGGAGGTACCAACATGGAAAGAGAAAAACAGAATGAAGCCTGTGTGGTGTTGCATACAATTGAAGGGATTAGTATAAACCTGTGATTTTCAATATGGATAGACATAAAAACAAATATGATTATAAATATTTGTATGTGTTCATAGCTCTACTGAAAGAGTCTACTCAAAGAACTTGTGAACACTGATACCTGAGAGCCAAGGGCGTATCCAGCACCCAAATCTTGGTTTCTAAATACCATTCTCCACTAGAAGGAACTCAGGGTCCTTAAAGAAATGACTTCATCTAGGGCTAGAACAGGACAAGTACAAGATGAACCTGCTAAAACTTACTGTACCAGAAGGTAAGGAAGTATTCCAAGAAAGATGGGACACATCAAAAGCATGTGGGAAGGGGCATGGAGTTTCCATGCCCTCCCACTCTCCCAGTGCCTCCATGTTTCACCAGTCAGGAAGCTCTCCAAACCCTGTCCTTTTAAATTTTTATGGAGGCCTCATTACGTAGTCATGATTGATTGAATCATTGGTTATTGGTAATTGATTCAACCTCCAGTCCCTCTCTCCTCCCCAGAAGTCAGGGGTAGGAAAATGGGGTTAAAAATTCCAACCCTCTAATCACATGATTAGTTCTCCAGGCAAACAGCCCTTATCCTTGGGTGCTTTCTAAAAGTCACCTTATTAACTTAATGAAAAACACCTTTTTCATTCTCAACACTTAAGATATTCCAAGGTTTTTGTGGTCAAAAACCAAAATACTTGTGAGAAATATATTTTGGTCTTCTGAATGACCAAATATTATAGCATCATATAAAATAATGAGAGAACTAAGATAAAATGCATGTCAATTTGATAAATATAAAGGAACAAAAGTAATTTAAGAAATTCAGATTGAATTACAAAGCAAAATATCCAACTGTATTCTGTATACAAGGGACCCAAAAGAAAATACTTCAGAAATCTCCAGAATTGCAAACAAGAAGAAATCAGAGGTTGTAATTGTAATATCAGCCAAGGTTAACACCAGGACAAACAGTTAAAGGTGACAAAGAATAGTTATTTATAATGATGAAGAATGCAATTCATAATGAATTTACAAAGTTATAAATCTCTAAGTACCAAATAACATAGCATCAACATAATAATTAAAACATAAAACCACGGGGTATGCAAGAAAAAATAGAAACACAGTACAAAAGTAGTCCCTTCTTATGCACGGGGAATATATTTCAAGACCCTCAGTAGATGCCTAAAATCATGGATAGTACCAAATCCTATGTATGAGTAGTATACTGCAACAGAGTGAAATGCTTTCTCTCTCTCTCTCTCTCTCTCTCTCTCTCTCTTCTTTCTTTCTCTCTCTGACAATATCATAAATTCTAGCCTGTATTACTCCCTTGGCCTTCAGGCTAATAGCTTCCTGTTACAGATACGCTATTAAGTAGAGAAGTTCTAGTTGAGGCTTGAGTATTTTGCAAAAACAGCCCATTGTCGGAAGGTGCCTCTCTTGAAAAGGTGGAAAAATATGTACAAAACAATTAATGCTTATCAAAGATTTACAGGCACCTCAAGACAAGACTCAGATTAGGGAGGTGGGGGGGGGGGTCAATGGATTGACCTGGAACAAGAGATTTAGAGATTTTTGCACTCTTCTTTCGATCCCTGTCACTACCTAGCTGTCTATAGTCCTTACCCACTTCTTACCCTGCCCCTCCTCCCTTTCCTTGACAGAAAAGACGCTTGAATTGGAGTGCTCTTAAGATGGATTTGTGAAAGCATTAAAGCCCTTTATCTTCTTAAGCCAGTGTCTTCTCATTCAATACACCTTTCCTTATTCCAAACTCTGACTGTTTGAACATTGGACATTGAAATATCAGGCTCATGAACCTTGAATCGGTAACAATACTGTATTTTTTCCTATACATACATACCTGTGATAAAGTTTAATTTATGAATTAGGCACATTAAAAGATAACAATAACTAATAGTAAAATACAACAATTATAACAATATACTGTTACTAAAATTATGTGAATGTGGTCTCTCAAAATATCTTACTGTACTTTTCTCCTCTTCTTTGGTGATGTGAGATAATATGATGCCTATATGAGATAAAGTGATGAATGATGTAGGCACTGTGGCATAGCAGTAGGCTGCTGTAAGGGTTATTTGAACACAAACACTGTGAGACCATAACAGTCAATGTGATATCTGAGCTGGCCACTACCTGTCTGATGGGAAGGTAGCATATACCATAGATATGCTGGACAGAAACATGATGTCCCAGGTGGGACTGGGTGAGATTTTATCATGCTACTCAGAATGCCAAGAAATTTAAAACTTATGAATTATTTATTTCTGAAATTTTTCATTTAATATTTTTCAACCATGTTTGACCACAGATTAACTGAAATTGCAGAAAGTAAAACTGCAGGTAAGGGGGGGAATACAGAAGGTCTAAATTGCATAATTAATAACATAGATAAAACTTGGCATTCTAAAAAGAGAACACACTAACACACTTTCTATTAAGTATCCATGAATAATTCACAAAAACTGACCCTATAAGAGGCTAAAAAGAACATCTCTATAAAGCACAAACGGTACAAATGGTACAGATAACATTCTAAACACAAAGGCAGGGAACACTTTCTAACTTGTTTTATGAGGTCAGCATAACCATGATATCCAAACCAGACAAAAACATTACAAGAAAGGAAAATTGCAAGCCAATCACTCTCAAAAATATAGATGCAAAAATCCTAAAAGAAATATTAGTAAATGTAATTGCAATGATACATTAAAAGCCTGTGTGGTTTTTCAAAGTTCAACATGAGTTGATACACAGGCAGGTAAGAAGCCCTGTTGTACATAGTACAAGACCTCATCACCAGGGAACATAATTGTAAATTCCCAATTAAAGTTATCAGTTTAGACAATGCACTGTAGAATTGTATGCCTGAAACCTATGTAATCCTTGCTAACAGATGTCACCCCAATAAGTCTAACAATAAAAATGAATTTTAAAAATGTTATCAGTTTAGAAGCTTGATTATTTTCATATTTCCTTTAGTATTATGTAGGAAAAGGCTGAACTTTGAAATCAGACTGATCTAGGATGGAATCACAATCTATAATTTAACAGTGATTTTGGACAAGCTCAGACAAGCCTTAGTGTCAATTTTTCACCTTTAAAATGAGAATAATACTAGCTACTCCGTAATATTCATTTCTGGAATTAATGAGACAATATTTGCATGGGCAACATGTTGGGCTGAATACCCAAAGTATCCTCACATTTAGAATAAAATCAGTAAGACCCAAATAAAAGAGATGAGATCAGACACCAATAGAAAGACACGCCAAAGGGATTATTTGTGAATGTGTTGTGACGAGTCTCAGGAATACTCAGATCAAATTAAAGTGGCATGGGCGTGGGTTTATTGTGATCTCAGGAAAATATGGACTGGACGGGACTAGATTAGGTTAGGTTTTAAACCTAATCAATTGCATAATAATGTGGGGGAAAAAATGTGCTAGCACAAGGGATATTTGGTCTCCAAAATCATCCTAGAAAGACAGTTCCTGACCTAGGGACATGAGGGACTAGTCCCTACAATGAGGACATCGCAATAACAGACATGGAGGCATCGGGCCACCAAAAAAGGGTGTCATCAGCCTTTGCTGGAACCATCCAGCACACTCAATTCCACACTCATTGGGCAAATTTCTAGTGACATTTTGGCTTCCATACAGATTTGTTCACAAGAAAGGGAGGCGCTGATGAACCAATAGCGTATCCATTCAATTTCTAAAGTGATGTATGGGTGGAACTCTAAAAGCTTTCAGCCCAGGACCCTGGCCATGTCACTTCTCCTAGTGCCTTATAGATGCTAATGATGATACTTAATTACTTATTATAGTTTCCATCTTTTCCTCCCTCTCTAATCTAATTAGGTTATGGGCAGTAAGGAGGGAAAATAAGGCTTTGATGATTCAGGTTTCTGAGATAGCTGCTAAATGATTCATTAAAGACAAGGCTGTGATGATTATTTCTCAGACTTTCCAAACACTAGCACAGTAGAATCTCTGTTAACCGGAACTCAAGCAACCAGCACTCTCAAGAATCTGCTTAATTTATTGGCATCTACCAATCCCATGGTTGCCGGTTAACTGACAGTCTACTGTACTTACCGATTCTGAAAAAAACAGGCTCATTATGAGATGTTTTAATTTTTATAAGCCCACTTTTGGGTCTTTCATGTTGTCGAGAAAATCTTATATCAATCAAACTCCTCCTTCTTACTTTCTTAGTTCTAAGCCTCTCTTACCTCCTTTTTTTTTTTTTTTATCATGTTTCATTATTTTCCAGGAAGGCAGTACCACTGTCACATACTTTCATCGTCTTAATTTTCCCTCACACTGTGCTCTTCCCCACCATCACCTACAATGCTCAGCACTTTGACCTTATGGATACCTCTTTTCATGGTTCACTTCCTGAACTGTTGAATTATGTCTCTCTCCTACCCATCCACATGATATGCTAAGTTTAACTACAGTCCTACATTGCCAGAAAGACTAGAACATGCTGCATTAACAAAATACTATTTATTCTTCATGGAACAAAATAAGGTGTTTTCCTGAAAAGTAGTTGTTTTAATCTCTCTGTGTCCCAGACCAATAGACCAACTGAACTTTAGAAAGTGAAATTAAACTTCTCTATCTCAACTTACCCCTCTTACTATGTTAGTCTCTAAGGGTTGGCAAAAAAGAATACGGATTCTGTTCTGTTTGATTAATACTGTTTGCACTGAATTATCTTTATGGTCTCCAACTTTGACAGTTAAATCAGCAACATTGATTCATTTTCAGTATGTACAGAGCACCAAACCACAGACGTGCCCACAGTCGTGAAGTCTGGTGACAGATGTCAGGCCAGTGGTAAGCAAGTGAACAGGGAGAGGGGCTAGCCCCAAGCACATGAGCAGCAGCTGGAGTCAACCACAAGGTCTAGGGTGGCATGTTGCACTCACACAGCTACAGAGGACTGGGCTGGCTGCAGGTGTAGTTCCTGAGCTCTGCAGGATCAGGGGTGGGACTCAGGAGGCTGGGTCAGCAAATGCAACAACTACTTGCAGGATGAAAGCCAGTGAAATCTGCAGGGGGTCCACAGCAGCTGTGCTGGCTGGTGATTTCTTTGATGGTGAAAACTGCTGGGGTGGTCTGCAGAGCAGGCTACTGGGAATTGTGGTTGCTCCCACTGCGTGGCTGCTACTGGGAGCCCCTGCTTTTTTCTTCCCTGTTCCCAGCCATCTCTACCATCTTAGCATTGCCAGTCTCTGGGTGTGGTGACACCGAAGTAGGTCCTTTGTGCGGTGCTTCAAAAGGCTGGTTGCTCACCCCACTCTTCCTTTGCTGGTGACGGGTACTCTTTCTAGCTGGGGAGTTTCCTCTTGGTACTGAGTCATGGTGGCATGGAGGATGGACTGATGCAGGCAAAATGAAGCTGCCCTCCTTCCCTTTTTGTGTGGTTTTACTCTTAAGTTTTTTGTTCAACTGTGTTGCTGAAGTTTCTGAATTACACACCAGAGGTCTCTAGAGCTGCTTTTATTTGTGGATAGCTGCCTAATTGTTGATCTTTGTGGGAGGATGAAGGCTGGGATCTCCTACTACACTATCTTGATAATATCACTCCCAAATGTGTGTTGTTTTAAGCTACTAAATTTGTGGTAATTTATTATAACAGCCATAGTAAACGAATACAGCCAGGCATTATTCTAAAGCATTGGTTCCCAAGTGGTGGTATGCCTGCCCCTGGAGGTACATGCTGGGCCACTCAGGGGTACACGAAAAATAATCAGTAATGGCAAAAAAACAAGTAAAATTTTAAAATGTGAAACGTTAGTTATGGAACAGTAAGTGTTAAGTTTGAATCACCATTAATGGAGACATTTCAAAATTATTAATAGATCACATTAGCAAATGATGATTGGTGTGGCTATGAACACTTCCCCAAACCGCTCTTCTACCAATCATTACACATAGTTTCAGAACAATCCATTTATGATGTTTCTAGAACTTCACCAAACATATACATTCATAGCCAGACTGCTTGATCAATTTAGTTATTGACTGAGTAAAAGTAAGTGTGTTGTCTTTAATTTTCAAGTAGTTTTTTTAATTTAATGTTTAAATATCTGATAATCACCAATATTTAACTATATTATGAACACTGCAAAATTAAATATGTGGTTTGTACTATTAGCATAGTAATTTTTCTTTCCTAACTTATTACCTAATTTCCACTATTTTACATTAAGATAGGCACTGAAAAAAAGTGTCAGTATTTAAAAACAGCTGTTTTAAAAATAAGGGTACAACATATAGAAATGGGCTTAAAAGGGGTACACAAGTGGAAAAGGTTGGGAACCGCTGTTCTAAAGCAAGCTTGTCCAACCTGCAGCCCATGGCTTTGAATGTGGTCTAATACAAATTCATAAACTTTCTTAAAACATTATGAAAACTGTATACAAATCTTTTTTTAGCTCATCAGCTATCATTAGTGTTAGTGTATTTATGTGTGGCCCAAGACAATTCTTCCAATGTGGCCCAGGGAAACCAAAGGGTTGGACACCCCTGATCTAAAGACTTCCCTTGATGTTACTTCATCTAGCTCTTAACCTTTTCCCATCCCTCATTAACCACAGAGAGGTGTATTAGTAAGTAGATACTTATAATACTAATCTACCTTCCTTTGTTGGCTCCACCACACTCACCCTGTACACATGTAGAATCTTTATGACCCACTTTATTCTGGGACAGGAAGGAATCTGAAGAGGCTTAAGCCTACTGCTTTTCCTCAGACTACTCCACACCAATTCCATAACCCAGAGACCAGAGTAAGATGGAAAGAAGTAGTAACAGGGAAAAAAATAGTTATATTTTCATTGACTTGTTTTGTAAATCTGTATTTTTATATTAAATTAGAGTGATACATTTGTATTTACCTTAAAGTGGATTGTGATAGAAGATGGATTTGTCTTAGAAGTCATCCATTAGGCTTTACTCTAAGTAATATCCCTGTTTTGAACCTACAGGACAGTCTCTCTCTCTCTCTCTCTCCACCTCCCCCCCACCCCTTACACACACACACTCATCAACCATGAATGAGTTCTCCTAGGAAAACCAGTCTTTTATGTAGTTGTAGGAAGAACAGAGAGCAGCAGTAGTGCTGTCCAACTGCTGACATCTCTCTACCTTGTAATTTTGTTTCAAGAGAATTCACTTTACATTGAGTTTATTTAACAGCTTCATTGAGGATGATGCTACATGGTGATTTCTAATGGCAGATTCAAGGTCGTATGCTGGCTTTGTCTTGGGTAACCGCTATGTTCCTCAGTTTCTTCATCGGTAGAAAATAGATCTATTGTCAGGATTGTTATAAGGATTAACATGAGATAAGTGAAAGTGTCCTAGATATGGCAAGCATGGTGCATGGCATGCTCACAGCACCTGCTCAGAGATCTTAGGCAGCCATGTTGGTCCATAGTTGATTGGATCATGTATAGGCACCTGATACTCCAAAGTCAGCCAGATCCATAGACTGACCGATACTAACAAGGTAGCTTAGTGGAGAAAGTTTTGCCTAAAAGTAAGGTAGCAGCAGGTTGTTCTGTAGGACCTAAAATGGGAAATGAAGAAATCAGGCAATTAAGGGCAGGGGCTGATGTTATAAATAGAAAGGAAGAGGTGGGGCCAGGAGCAACTTGTAGTTCTTGAGTAAGGCTGTTATAAGGAAACAGGAACTACGAGTATGTAGAAGTAGTGACGTCAAGAAAGGATAGAGAATGGATGCTGAGGGAGCCAGATGTGGATAACACCCCGACGTCTGAGTAGCTGAGTCACAAAAATGGCAGAATAGTACAGTGCAGAGCCATTAACTTCTGCCACTGAGATTCCTAGAGCCAGCTTGGATTCAGAGGAGTTCCTGGTCTTGGATTTCTGTGGTTTGCCTTCTTCCTTATTGCCAAAACTCCCATTACCTGAGCTAGTCTGTTTATCCATAGTTCTTGCAAAAGAGCTTAATGAAAACAAAAGAATCCACATGGTAGTTTCATCTTATTTTTAAATAGATGATGAAATAGTGGAGCATAAGGGAGGCAGGAAAATATTCCTGGCAAAGGGAATGTCAGGAATCAAGGCTTGGAGATGAGAGAATGTTAGGGGTATTGGTGAGGGGGGCAAAATCTGACAGCATTAGTCAGAGGGTTGTGAGCAATCAGGACCAAAGGGTAAGGGTAGAAAGTTAGAGTGGGGTAGTTGAGAACATAAATGCCCAAAATGGTATATTGATTAATGATCTAAAGCTTAGTTTGTATTAAGAAAGACTCCACTGGCCCCTTATCTTCGTCATTCAGAATCGCCATTCAGAAGCTGTTTATGTCTTCAAGGAAGCTGTTTGAAAGAAACAAAGAAACTATTTGTTCCTGTGGCCAGAGTCACAGGGAAATGCAGAAAAGAGAATCCAGATTCCTATCTGTGACCTATCTGAGCCCAGACCCAAGTGATGACTGACGTCCCTGGTGGTTTGAACCCAGGTCAGGACTGGTAAACACCACAGGGCCAGGATTCTGGGTCAGTATCAAAGTCTGTCTGTTTTCCTCAAGTATTTTCCAAATTTTCAAGGCTTCCTGAACCTAGAGAACAGCCTTTTAAACAGAGCTGTCCAATAGAAATACACGTAATGTGAACCCAGTATCTAATTTTAAATTGTTGAGTAATCACGATAAAATAGTAAAAAGAAATATGTAAAATTAATTTTAACAACATATTTTATTTAACCCAGTATACCCAAAATACTATTTTAACAAGTAGTCAATATAAAAAAATTTGTCGTAAGTCTTCACAATCCAGTGCATATTTTATCTTATGTACATCTCAATTTAGACTGGCCACATTTCAATAGCTACATCTGGCTGGTGGCTACATTAGATCGCATGGGTCTGGAGTAAAGTGACTTGCCTCCTCCTTTCCATTCTACCTTCCACCCCCATCAGGTGCAGGGATTTGAGGAGCGGGCAAGAAAAGTTCAGGGTCCTTGCTGTCATGCTGATGCTGAGTCCACTGAAAAAGACAAAACTGATCTCCTGAACCCTCTTCATGTATTCCAATACCCCTCTTCTTTCCCCTCCTAAAATCAAGGACTAGTGCTCTCAGAGAATATTGTCTGCACTGTATCATAGCACCTATTTCACTTTGCCTTACAGTCAGATGTTTATATTTCAAAATCTAAACTAGATTGCTAATGCCTTACTGATATTTGTCCTACTCCCTGTCATCCTTCTTTGCACTTAGTCACCAATAAATGTTTGTTGAATGAATGAATGAATGCACAAGACAACCCTACAGGACTGAAGAACATGTATTGTGGAAACCTGTGTTTCATCTGGCATCTTCAGGTGCATACAACCCATTTCCTGATAAACAGTGAAGGCTATCAGGGCACTGTTGGTCCCAGCTTGGAAACTGAGGGAAAGAATTGCCTTTATCCTCTGGGGTCTCATGTTTATGAATTCAACAAATAGTTCTTGAACAACTGCCATGGTCCAGGGACTAAGGGAACTACGAAGATGAGAAAGAACTATCCTTGCCCTCAGGTCCCTAAATATCTAGTAGGAGGCCTTTGATAGGCATACACAAGTAATTATAATTTTAAGTTGAGTAACCTGAGTGTTGTAAATGGAATAGAGTCTTGTGGGGAGAGGGGGCAAGAAGAGGGACTTGCAAAAAAGGCTTCCTTCAAACTTAATCTTTCAGGTAGGACATGTGGGAATGGAGAGAGGGAAAGAAACAAATGAGGAAGAAACAGTACGGAAGAGGCGTGGTGAAAAGACTAATTAGGACAAGGAAATGAAATAGACTGCAAAGATAAGCGCAGGGTGGAAGAAATCACAACAGGGTGGCAGAGAAACAAACCCCATTAGAGAGCGAGGGCTCCTTATTCACGGAAGCAATGCCACAAAGAGGAGTTCACCAGAGCAAAGCTGGGAAATCCAGGAGGTGAGACAGGCCTATGTCACGTTCACAAAGGCGGAGGCAGGGACTAGCGAAATGAAGAGACCTCTGGTCGAGGAAGGCATGATTTCCTAAAGAATGCAGTAACACAACAGGATTTGAGAAAAGCCCCAGAGTGACAGAGAAAGGGCGAGAAGAGATTGTCCACAGGAGATGTGGACAATATTCTGGCTAGCCAGTACAGCCACTCCTCACTTAACCACCAACCTCCAATATCATTTTTCATTTTTTTGCTTTCAACATTTCCAGATCCTTATATTCCATATTATAGACATATATGTATATATGTGGGTGAGTGTGAAAATATATATATATTTCAACATTTCAACATCCTTATATTTTAAATGTCTTTTATCAACAACATACAATTATTTATTTTTTTTAATTCATTTTTATTGTTAGACTTATTGGGGTGACATCTGTTAGCAAGGATTACATAGGTTTCAGGCATACCATACAATTATTTTTAAAACCCGAACTGCCAGTAAGTGTTCTTTTAATTGAAGCATTTAGTCCACTTACCTTTTAAGTAATTATTGATATAAATATTTAGGGTAAATAGTTAACATTTCTACTTTATTATCTTCCCCTAAACAGGGGAAATTGTTTTCCTTGGGAAAAAATAAGGGTTATTACATTGATGCTGTTCACTGAAAAACTACCCCAAATACATTGTTTTTTGACAATCCAGCTTTTAAAAAGATTTTGTTCAAGGTCTCAACTATGTAATTATCTGAGATAAATAAATTTTTTACTTTCAGCTACTCCTGGATTCTTGTCTCTTCCAACCCTTTAGGGAGAAAAAAATGGAGCTGCCATAAACTCTTTGTGTCTTATAGGTAGACAGAATTCCTAAAGTCTACCTAATTCCCCATACTCAATAGCTTTTTCATTGAGTACTTACTAAATGCCAGGTGTTGTCCTAAGCACTTTACATGTATTACCTCCTAATATCCCTATAATTTTGACATTATGATCCCCATTTACCACAGACAGGTTAAGTAACTGGTCCAAGATCGCACCACTAGGTAAGCACTATAGTTGGAATTTAAACCAAGACAGTCTGATGCTGTGCTCTTAGCCATCCCTTTATACTGCTACTGAGATGTAATGCCCTCTTTGGTGCAGGGGGTATGAGTCCAAGTAGCACTCATGAGCTTGTTTGCTTTGGCATATGCAGAATGCAAAGTAAACAGAAAAGAAATAGGTACTCCAGGAAAGGTCTGTATACTTTAATAAAATTATTAATAGCTTCAAGTGGGTTCTTCTGGTAGACAGTAGAAACAGATGAGAGATATTATCACTGGGCCACTAGACCTTCCATTTGAGTATTTCAGGGAATCATTCCTGTTAAATAGGAATTTATGTTAAGTAGTATTTCTGGGAATAATTTGTACCTAGTAAAATTTTATATACTCACATGTCTGGAAGGTCCCTTAGAGATCAATTATTCCAAACCACTCATTTATAGTATTAATAGCTATTATCTTTGGAGGAGGCATTCTAAGGGTATTCTACTTTTTATATTTATTTATATGCTGTCTAATTTTTTTATAAGACTACATCACACATAATCAGAAAAGTAAAGTGGTTGCTTCTGCTAAGACAATTCAATGGAGGAAAGAATAGTTTTTTCAACAACTGGTGCTGGAAGAATTGGATATCCACATGCAAAAGAATAAATTTGTACTCCTACATCACACCATACACAAAAAATAATTCAAAATGAATCACAGACTTAAATGTCAGAATTAAAACTTAATTCTCAATGAAAGTCTTAGAAAAAAAGCATAGGACTAAATCTTCATGATCTTGGTCTAGGCAAAGATGTCTTCGATACAAAACCAAAAGCACAACAAACAAAAGAAAAACAGAAAAATTACACTTCATTACAATAAAAATCTTTCATATTGCAAATAATAATGCCATCAAGAAAGTGAAAAACAACCCATAAAAATGGAAAAAAAATTTACCAATTATATAATATGATAAGGGATTTTATCCAGAATATATAAAGAACTCTTACAGCTCAATAATAAAATGACAACCCAAATTAAAAATAGATAAAGGACTTGAATAGATGTCGATTTGCAAATTCAGGAACTTCCCAGGTAAAATCTGTAACTGGCTCCTGTAAGCAGAGGGCAAGGAAAGACTGAAGAAAAGGAGACCATTTCAGATTGGTAGGTGCTAGACATAATAAGCAAGGGAACTTACATGTGAAGCTTATCTTGTTTAACCACAAAACAAGTAGATCTCCACAATCACCCACCAAAATCTCAAAAGTTTATATAGAGGTCTTAACTAGGTTCAGTCACATATACTGTACAGATGATCTCAACAACACATTGCTTTCAAGGCTGTGTCCTTGAAAACTGCTCTCACTGTTGGAACAGCAGACAGAATGTACATTCCAAGAATGGGAGAGGGTGAGGAGCCTTCAATTGCGCAGTTCCAGCTCATGTGTCAGTCAGAGGTCACATATCCTTCAGGACCTCCTCCAACAACAACAAAAAGTATATAAAAAATGGCCAATAAGCATGTAAAAAAATGTTCAACATCATTATCCGTATGGCACTCACTAGGATGGCTATATTCTAAAAGACAAATAATAATACTTGTTCATGAGGATATGGAGAAATTGGAACACTCATGCATTGCTCGTAGATATATAGAATGAGGCAGGTACTTTGGAAAACAGTTGGTCAGTTACTCAAAATATTAAACATAGTTCCCATGTAATCCAGCAATTCCACTCTTACATATACTTGCATAGCCAATACAAATGAAAACATATCCACACAATGTTCACAGCAGCCTTATTCATAATAGCCAAAGAGTGGAAACAACCCAAGTGAACATCAATTGATGGATAAAAAAAATGTACAATGGAATACTATTTGGCAATAAAAAGGAATAAAGTACCGATACATGCTATTACATGGATGAACTCTAAATACATTATGCTAAGTGAAAGAAGCCTGTCATGGAAGAGCATGTGTTACATGGTTCTATTCATATAAAATGTCCAGAATGGGGAAATCTATAGAGACAGAAAGTAGATTAGTGGTTGCCTAGGACTGAGGGTGTGGGGTGTGGGCAAGGGGCATGGGCAGTGACTGCCAATGGGCAAGGGGTGTTTTGGGTAGGGCGATAAAATGTTCCAAATCAGATTGTGGTGATGGTTACACCAATCTGTCATTACACTGAAAATCATTGAATCATACCCATTAAATGGGTGAATTGTATGGTATGTGACTATATCTTAGTAAAGCTTTAAAAAGAAAAAAATGGCTATTACCTTAAATTGATGCAATATGACTTAAGGTGCCATTCACTATTATTAATCACTAAAGTTATTTTAAGTTTTTCACACTGCTAAGTAATAGTGTACCAAAACACTCCATTTGAAAGAACTATTTTTTACTAAAGCTGCTATAAATCTAATTGACACATGATGTCACTAAAGTCACCTATATAACTTCAAAGTCACAAATCTGTCAATACTTTCACAGATGTAAAGAATAAGTATTGTGGGTCAGGGAGGGGAGAAAGGGGAGGGATGGGAGAGGAGGGGGGGAAGCTAAATATAAGGTGATGGAAAGAGAACTCACATTAGGTGGTGAACTTATTATACAACAAGTTGACAATGCACTGTAGAACTGTATGCCTGAAACCTATGTGATTCTTGCTAACAGATGTCACCCCAATAAGTCTAACAATAAAAATGAATTAAAAAAGAATAAGTATCTTCCACACCATTCTCTCCCACAAAACAAGGTCAGCAGCTTGTTCATCATCCTAAGCCTCATTTATGATTAGTTTGGAAGTAAGAGACATAAAATATAGTGCCTTAAAACAGTCTGTTACCTAAAAGTCTAGAGATAGGTGACCCAGGGCTGGAATGGCAGTTGTCTCCACAATATACTCAAGAGCCCAGGCTCCCTGTAGTCTCCTGCTTTGCCAACCCTAGGGTATGTTCTTATGGTTCAAATGGTTGCTCTCACATCCCCATTCCAAGCAATAGGATGAAGGAAGAAGTAGAAAAAGTGGAGATGGAAGGAAAGGGGAATAAATGATACGTGCCAGATGTCTTTAAGAAAGGTTCCCAGATGCCATTTCCACTTTGTATCCCTTAACCAAAACATTGTGACATAGCCATACTTAATTTTAAATGAGACTGAGAATGTAGTCTTTATTCTACAAGATGAACTAAACTTTATTTTGTAAGATGAACTAAAAATTACACACTAAATTAAACAGTATGAGGAATGACTATGCTTAATAGTGAAAAGCATCAGAGGAGACATGTTTGCAAAAGTGCAGAGAAATAAAAAGTAGAGGAAGTACTTTTTAAAAATGGGAGCAAGAGGCAATATCCATCAGCTATGCTATGGCAAATAGAAATGGTTTAAATGAGCAATAGGTAAAATCATACCGCTTTTTACTACCTTTAAGACAATAGACTTTTTAAAAAAGTTTATCTTTGCGTATTTTATTCATATGCTTTCAATTCCCAAGAGTCTGATCAACTAATTTTATTGTTTCTAGTAGTATTTCAAGGATATATATTGCATCTGACCTTTTCTATACTCATATACACCTAAAAAATATAATCACTTTTGTATGGGAAACATTTTTGTTCTGTGGTAGGTTTTTTTTTTACTATGCTAACACATGCATACTACGTGTGTCAGAAAAATACTTGAACACATTCAATGTACAAAATCTGAATGTACACAGCTTGCTGTAAATTTACTTAATCCTTTGAATAATTAATTTAAGATCCACAGACAGGTGTGGTTTCTATATAAGAAACATAAATCACTGAATGTGACTAAGAGAAAGTGTTCAGGAAGAGATACATTTAGGCTTTTTTTTTTAAGCTTAGAAGCTCAGAAGGGTTTAACCAAACATATGACTATAAAAGGAAAAGTTACTATAGAAAACCAGAACTTGGGAGTTCCCTAATGGTGTAGTGGCTTAAGGCTTCTGCGCTGGTGCTGTCAACGCTGCAGCCTGAGTTCGATTCCCAGCCAGGGACCTACCCACATACCAAAAAGAAAAAAAAAAAAAGAAAGAAAAGAAAAGAAAACCAGAATTCTCAAATGCCAATGCTGAGGTTACTGTTAAAATTTTGTATTATGAAATTTGAGTCATGGGCGAAAGGCCAGGGCCTACATACATTCAAATGATCCAAATACTCAAAAAAAGTCCAATTTCTTCAGATACCACAGGTGGTATGTACTTCCTTGGAGAAAGTACAGTTTTAACAAGATGAGAGCTTCATGAATAATATGCATGACCACATGAATAAAGAAGTGGCCTTC
>PVJL010007839.1:60698-73575 GCA_004026885.1 Lyroderma lyra | reverse complement strand
GCTGGGGAAACGGTACCGGGCTGGCTACTGAGATTATGGGATGAGGGGGCGGAAGGAACAGAGCTATCCCCTGATGAGATGTCCCAACTGGCCTCCATTACGGTACTCCCCTCCTTGAGGCAAAGGCTGCAAAATATTGCCCATACCAACCATGATGCAGGGAATCACTCCCTGATCAATTGGTTAATGGCAGCGGCCCGAACGGTTTGGGCAGATGCCGGTGAATTGCCTGAGACTGTGAGCAACTGGTCCACGTACTCGGACCTAGTGCAAATCATACGGGAGATGGGCATGTGACAGATGATGTTTCAGGTACACTACAATAGTCCTGATGAGGAGGTTTTCACCACTAGGATGAAGGACCTCATCCTAGCCTCAGGACCCCCAGGAACTTTCGGGACTATGGCGGCTCTTCTGGCCCCCTATGTAGATTGGCGGGTGCATGAAGTAACAGCCGCCCTAGCTCGATTGGGGGATGTGGAAGTGAAGCAAAAGAAAAAAGGCGGCCAGGTGAGGTTGCTACAGGGCCCCAAGGGGCCCCCACCCAAAGGACGCCCGAAGAGTAAAGGGGCTCAAAAGGGTGGCATTCAGCCTGCAGTGAGAGTGAGCCGAAAGTAGATGGGGTCTGATCTATTAGCTGCGGGAGTAGCTGCAGAGAAAATAGAGCATCAGCCCACGGGGGTGCTGCTGGCTCTGTGGAAGCAGCTGAAACCTGAGCAGCAGTTTACTCCCCTACCGGCTGCTACACCCCCAATTCGGGAGTTGAGACTGATTTTTACCCAGACTAGGGGTCTGGCCAAGGTACCCGGCTGAGGGGAGACCCGGGGGACTGGAGGCCACATGTTGAACTTGCTATTTACTGGTCCCCCCATAATGTACAGCGGGTACTAGCCCTTGTGGACACTGGAGCCGATAGCACGTTGTTGTATGGAAACCTGGATCGCTTTAGCGGTCCTACGGCCACCATGGAGGGATATAGAGGCCGGATGATACGGGTCAAACAAGCAGTTGTGACCCTGAGCATAGGGCGATTGCCCCCACAGGACTATAAAGTCTATATCTCCCCTATCGCAGAATATATTCTAGGGGTGGGTGTGCTGCAAGGACTGACTGGCGATTTCGACGACGATGGGAGAATTTCGCCTGCGTACGCGAGTGGTAAAGACTATTGTTCGGGGGCATCCCCATCATGCCCTCTTGGTATTGCCCCAGGCTACCTGTGTTGTGCATACAAAGCAATATCGGCTACCAGGAGGGCACGAAGAGATTGGCCGTACCATTCTCAAGCTTGAAGAAGCCCAGATAATCCGCCCAACGCATAGCCCTTACAGTTCTCCCGTATGGCCAGTGAGAAAGCCTGACGGCTCCTGGAGAATGACTGTGGACTATCGGGAGCTGAACAAGGTGGCGCCCCCGTTGCATGCAGCTGTGCCCAATGTTATGGATCTTATGGACAAACTCACACATGAACTGGGACAGTATCACTATGTTGTGGATGTGGCAAATGCCTTGTTCTCCATAGATATAGCGCTGGAGAGCCAAGAGCAGTTCACCTTCACGTGGGAAGGACGACAATGGACTTTCCTGGTGCTTCCCCAGGGATATCTGCACAGTCCCACCCTGTGCCACGGACTGGTGGCTCAGGACTTGGCCACCTGGCGGAAGCCAGCAGGGGTCCATCTGTTCCATTACATTGATGACATAATGCTAACCTCTGATTCTCTTGCAGAGCTTGAGACTGTGGCCACAGTCTACGAGAAGCCCTGGAAACCTGGGGGTGGGCCGTCAATGAAGACAAGGTCCCAAGGGCCTGGGTTGTCTGTCAGGTTCTTGGGAGTTGTCTGGTCGGGTAAGACTAAGGTTATGCCAGAGACAGTCATAGATAAGATACAGGCATAGCCCCGGCCGACAACAGTGAAGCAATTGCAGGCCTATTTGGGTTTGTTGGGCTATTGGAGGGTGTTTATTCCTCATTTAGCCACTTTAACTCACCCCTTACATCGCCTGATACGGCGAGGGGCTACTTGGGATTGGACCCCAGAGATAGAGCAGTCATTTCGAGCCACCAAGCAGGCAGTGGCTCAAGCCCAAACCCTGCGGGTGGTTGACAGCACCCTACCGTTCCTTTTAACAGTGTCAGTGGATGACAATGGGTTTGGATGGGGCTTGTGGCAGAAACATGGGACTCGTAAAGTGCCCATTGGTTTCTGGTCTCAATTGTGGAAAGGGGCAGAAGCCCGCTATTCCCTTATAGAGAAACAGCTAGCTGCTATTTATGCTGCCCTGTTGGCCTGTGAGGCCATAACAGGTCCTAATCCTGTAGCCATCCAATCAAGGTATCCGGTAAAGGGCTGGTTGCGGTCTTGGTTACAGATGCCACGGACAGGGGCAAGGCCCTTACCAGCCACAATGTTGTCACAAGGTGGACACATTGCCTGTATTTTACCTGAAGGTAAAAATCTCCCTTTAATGGTGTCACTGTCTGCTTTGTCCTACTGCCCAGGCTAACAGCAGGCAATAGTATCCTGTCCTGGGCACATACTCAGGTGCACAATGTTCCCCACTGCTGGGTCTGCATGGAAATACCGGTGGAGGCAGCTGAGGGCCTTCCGTGGCGGATCCACCCAGCTTCCCTACACAACTGGACGCGGTTACACACATGGAGCAGCACCGCTGAATGAGACCAACGACGCCGGGCAGTGGACAACTTGCTCCGCAGGGACCATAATAACCAACCCCCTCTGTTTGGTTATGTGATGACTAACGGGTGGGGTTGGGTCGGGGGGGAACATGTAAAACTATGGACAAAGTCCCATGTGGCGGCCCTGTAGGGGTGGAGTGTCAGTCCCCAGAGGGTTAAAGCTAAGCCCACTGTAAAGGGTTAAAGCCAGGCCCGCTGCCCAGGCTTGACCTTAGTATAATCAGTCCCTGTCTGGGGCTGTGGAATTCCTGGGGCTGACAGTTACTGCGCATGTACCGCCTTATGTGACCATGAAAACCTAAACAGTTGCTACTGGGCAGATGCGGCACGATGCCACTTTTGTTTGAATACATATATATGGTCCCAGGTGCGCAATAAAGTAGCTTGCTTGCTGGTGTGTTTATGGTCCCCCATGTCGGCTCCGCGTGTGTTTTTTCAACTGGGTGTACCACCGCCGAAACCTGCCCTGCCTGGAAACCTTGGCAATGACATTGTTGTTTTTCTGTCTTTGTTCTCTTCACTTTTTAGTTTTGGAGGTGTCTATTGAGATATCCTGCAACTCAGAGATTTTTTTCTCAGTCATGTTCGGTTTACTAATATGCTTATCACAGGCATTCTTCATTAATGTACGGTGCTTATTCTGTTTCTTCTGTGTGTTTTGCCTTTTAGTATGTCTTGACATTTTTCTTGATATGTACTAGGTAAAAGGAACTGCTGTAAACGGGCCTTTAGTAATATGGTGGTAAAGTGTCGGGGCGGGGAAGTGTGTTATAGCCCCATGATGAGGTCTCAGTCTTTTAAAGAGCCTGTGCTTCTGGACTGCAGACTTCATATCCGCATGTTAGTCCCCCTCTCCACTACACTTTATTTATTTATTTATTTATTTATTTTTTTTTTTGCTTTTTGGTATGTGGGTAGCTCCCTGCCTGGGAATCGAACCCAGACCGCAGCACCGACAGCGCCAGCGCCAAAGCCCCAAGCCACTACACCATCAGGGAACTCCCTCCACTACACTTTAGATGGGACTGGATGGCTACAGTGTGCTGGGGTTGGCTATTTCCCTTCTTTTACATAAGTTGGGCTCTAATGCCCCAGCAGGTTAGGATCTGGATAACTAGTTTCCCTGGAGGGCAGCCCTTGTTAAGGAAAGAGTTCTGGCCTATTTAGAAATTATTCCTTTTCCCCAACCCTGGAAGTACCAGGGGATTTTTCACTGATATTTATTATGGGGATCCGGTGAAGCTCCCAGAGGTAAATCTCACAAAATTGTGGAGACCTAGCTATAAGTGGGTCCCTCCAGAGTTTTTAACTGTTGAGCCTCCCACAATTGGTTCTGGATTCCCCACCCGGCACTGGTTCCTGAGGGTGGCTTCCCAGCGTGAGTCACTTCTGTGGTAAATTCTTCTCTGTATTCTTTCGCTGGTCTCTCCAATCTTGAGGGCAGAGGTTTGCCCTGTGTCCTCACCTCTCTTATGGATCCTAGCAGAGGTGTTGATTTTTCAGTCTGTTCAGCTTTTTACTTGTTAGAACAATGGTAGCTCCTAAGTTTTTTACATGCCAGACTGGAAACTAGAAGTCCTTTCTTTTTTTTAAAACAAGACAAGATACTAGGTTAAAAGTTGGATTTATATCATATCTGTATGTACTCAGATTTATCACTCTTACAAAATATTTCTAGTGAAGAAAGATTATACTACATAAAAAATGTCAAGAATTTAAAAAACAAATCCCCACAGTATTCCTCATCTAGTACAACAGGCTCTTAAAAGAGAAGCCTAAAAAATATTTTTATATAAATTTAATGTCATTGAAAAACTACAAATGGGATAAATGCTTGCTAATGTTCGCTTCAATTTTGTTGATTAAAACTCCAAATTCCTCCAGATACATTGTTTTACAAACATTTTTAAAGTTCAAAATCTAAATAAAGAGATGCTCTTCATTAATTAACATTATCATTGTATATATGCTGTACATTGAGGAAATGACTTATTTTTTATTTGAAAGTGGAAACCTTTGGCTTCAAGGCTGCCACTCAACACCCCATGGTGACGTTTAGATCATGAACAAACAATGGGCCTAGGCCTGGTCACTGCATATCTGCAGCCAGGTGTGCAATCAGGTCTTTGGCATCTTGCATGGCGGAGGGTATCTCTGAGCCATTTTCAGTCACTTGAGTTCCAAACAAGAACATCTTCCTGTC
Source organism: Lyroderma lyra (assembly GCA_004026885.1). Classification (NCBI taxonomy): domain Eukaryota; kingdom Metazoa; phylum Chordata; class Mammalia; order Chiroptera; family Megadermatidae; genus Lyroderma; species Lyroderma lyra. Next base: position 68,671 of record PVJL010007839.1, on the reverse strand, counting down.
ATTTCCCACCTCAGATAATCCCAAAGCTTCATGGATATCTGTAATGTGATAGGCTGCTTCAAGATCCTTCAACAAGAATGGAAAATAGAATTTAAAAAATGTTGGTTATTTTCTAATCCTTTTGGAAAGATACATTTATTACTCTCATTTATTGCTGTCAATGACCCCACCTTTATTTTAATACGGAGGCAATTGTGACCCCATTATCCTAATCCTAATGATAGTTTGAATATAGATTTTCATCAGAATTACACCAGTATTTATGAGTTATCATCAAAATACATTTTTCAATAAGCCAGTATAATATCTTATCATGTTTTCTAAATGTTTTCTAAACAGTGCAATCTGCTTCTAATTTCTTTTTCATTTTCTTTTTTATTCCCCTAAGGTTATATTCAAATAGGATCAATTACTTTTCATTTATCTTTAACAATAGAAATTCGATTATTAATTGGTTTTGTCTATATTATGTTTTATTGATTATAACATTTGCTGCTGTGTTTTATTCTGTGACCATTATTTCTACTGTACAACAACAACAAAAAAGTGGATCAAATTTTGGGGGTGGAGGGAGATAGAGAAGGAAGCAAGATTTAGAACATGACGTGGTAGAAGAAGGAAGCCGAGACAGAACAAACAGGTTCAGAGAAAGAAGACAAGATGGAGAGATGGGGAAGGCTTAAAGGAGGGAAATCCACAGGGAGAAGCAGAGAGAGGACAGATTAAAATAAGGAGAGAGAAAGCCTGTGCTTATGCTGCATGGCAAGGTCATAACCTTCTTGGCAAGGTCAAAGCATACTTCTTTGCCTCTTATACAGCAAGCATTATTTATGCAAACGACCTCCGATATTCTTTTTCCTGAATACACAGATTCAGCTTTAAGTCTTTTGTAAAAGTTATAGCATTTTCGCTTCTAAAACTGCATTTGGAATTGGCTTTTGCTTGTTTCATACTGTTCTCCCTAAGCTTTAGGGGATCGTTTTTAAATCTCTAGAAATCATCCAATATTGTGTCATTTTTTTTCCTTGTAGCAATATGAACCTATCAGCTTCCGTCACTGGGAGCCTGTGAGGCTTCTCCTGATGTGCCCTATGTGGCACCTGGGTGGAGCTGATTACCTCTATGGATATCAGCCATCCCAATATATTGTCTGTCTGACTCCTGAATTTATTTAATCTAGAGCCTAGAGTGACTTTTATAACAGTGTTAATGGATCCAGTAACATGTGGATGATGTCTCAAGTTGATAAATTCACTAATGGAATTGGAGAAGAAATGAATAGGAGAAAGAGAGTGTTGGATGGGAGGAGGGGCTCTTTATAATGACAAAAGCACATCAGGGATAATTCTGCTATGAACATGGGCATACAAATAATCCGTTTGAGTCTCTGCTTTCAATTCTTTTGGATATATACTCAGAGGTAGAATTTCTGGATCATATGGGAATTCTATTTTTAATTTTTTAAGGAATTACCACACAGTTTTCCATAGCAGCTGGACCATTTTACATTCCCACCAACACTACACAAGGGGTCCAATTTCTCCAGGGATGTTTAATATTTTAATGCATGTGTATGAAATAAATTCAGGTCAGTCTAATTTATCTAAAAGTATTTCTTTATACACGGTAGACACAAATATTTTGTCAAAATCAACAATCAGTAAATGTTTGTTGAATTAAATTTAACACATATTTGTCAAATTCCTACTATACCTACGGCAGTATACTAGGTATTACAAGGGACACAAAGATGAATACTAGTCTCTACTCTGAAGGAGTTTATAATCCAGTGTAACTAATAAGTATAAATTGAATATACGGCGTGTTGTTTAATATCTAGCTATTAAAAGTAGATATTTCTATTTCTTGTATTAATAAAAAAAACCTACTGAGTGCAAAGTACACTTGCACAGCTTTTTACCTGCTTGTTTGCAAACACAACCAGAGGGATGATCGGGTTGGTTTCAATTAGTTGATGAAGGTGTTTCTTGGCTTCAGGTAATCTGCTGTGGTCTGCTGAATCAACTACAAAGATTAGCAGCAACCCCCGGGACAGGTATGTTGCCCAGTAAGAACGGAAAGGTTCACTGCCACCAACTAGAGAGAATAGTAAGGAAAAAAGACACACAAAAAAATCGCAGAATTGTTCATGGAGGTGGGCAGGAAAGGCACAGTTTTCTGAACTCTGGACAGGTGTTCTAATACACCGTTTTAGAGTGTACCAAATAAGATCAACCAGAGAGATGTTACTGGGGAAAGAGTTGGTAGGACTATTTACCCTCCACAAGTGATTCATTCATTCTGGAATATGAAAGGTCAGCATAAAATACTAAATAGACTCCTGACCTATTATATATAGCGGCCATGGCGACCACTGCATGCCTATCAGCTATAGCTCAAAAAATGGGAATAACCTACTAAAATAATTCAGGGTAGTGGACTAAAATACGTTTCTTTAAAGTAAGGGGTAAATGGACTGAATTCATTGGCTAGCCTCACTTGCACAGTTTTTTTCCTTCGCCAAAATCCCAGAACGAATTTCTCCTCTTAAAATTGCACTGAGAGTTAATAAGATCTTGCAGGCATTCAGGAATAGTTGCCTCAGGAAAAAAAAAAAGACAAGTGCCTTTGGATTATTTCATTCTGCTGATTCTTCCAAGAAGAAACTTTTTGGTTAATGGGAATGTTATATACACAATGAAATTAGTTTTTATTTTTCTCCTACAACAGGGGTTGGCAAACTATGGCCCACAGTCTATATCTGACCCACTGCCTACATTTGTAGGGCTGACAAAGAATGGATTTTAAACCTTTACATGTTTGGGGGGTGGGGAAAGAATAACATTTCATGATAGAAATTTAACAAGAACATTTAACATACTAATAGGAAAGGGTCTTTATTTGCCTTTCCTTTGTATAGAGTGAGGCTAGTCATTCTTTGAAGTACTTTTGTCTTTTCAATTTTTTAAAAGAATGCTGTATAATCTTCTAAGTAATCCATGTGGTTTAAATGAGAATGAACATTTGGGTTGTTCTCCCCATCCCCACTCCCTTTTTTTGTGACACTGTGACATTTTACCTATATAGGGATTTTTATCTTTCAGTTACTAACTTCTAACTTAATTGCAATGTAGTCAGAGAACATGCTTTGTATGATGCCTCTTCTTTGAAAAAATTGTTAATAACGAGTTGCTGTATGGCCCAGTAAGTGGTCAATTTTGGTATATGTTTCATGAGTGTTGGAGAACAATGTGTATTTTGGATGTAGCTAAAATTGTCTAATTAAACAATTTGATATTGTCCATTAGACCAAACTTGACTGTGTTCAAATTTTGTGTATCTTTGCAGATTTTTTTTCTTCCTCGATCCTACTAATAATTGACAAAGATATGTTGAAATTCCTCTCTAATGATAGATCTATTTCTCCCCCTAATTTGATCCTTCCTCCCTCCCTCCTTCCTCCTTCCCGCCCTCTCTTCCTTTGTTCTTTTCACTATTTATATATTGAGACTATTTCCTTAGCTATTTATTTGGTAAAAATAATTTCTTCTATAGTTTCTGCACAAATTGAAACTTTCATTCATAATAATACTTTTACCTTAAACATTTGCCTACAGGCTTATCAATTGCTCTGCCCACCATTTTTTTTTTCATAATAGGACAAAAGCAAAATTTAAAAGGTAATTACAGTAATCTAAGAGACTAATGGGGTGACAGTAAAGGCTGTAACTGATGAATTTGAGATTTGTTTTACAGATAGAAAAATTCACAGTGTTTTACTTGTGGACTAGAAGTAGGGGTACAGAAGGAGGGATCAACATGACTCCCAGTTTTCTGGTTTGAACAACTTGATGGGTACTGACCAGTGGAATATAGGGAAAGGAACAGATAAGGAGATAAATCAAGCATTTTGTTTTGACCATGTTAGGTTTCAGCAGTCAATTAGACAGCTAGGGGGAAATGTCAGGTGACATTTAGATATATTTGGGCTGGATAGATAAATTTGAGAGTCATTAGCATCTAGATGGTATTTAACAGCAAGAGGATGGATGGACTCATCCAAGGAAAGAATGTAAAGAAAAGACAAGAGGATCTGATGTAATTTAGGATTACAGCAATATTTAGAGAGGTGATGACTCGAGAATTACTATAGAGTAAGGGCTTCTGAGCTACCATCTGGTTACAAGAAGAGCTTGGGCTTGTCTATGGTTAGTTGCATTTGCAGAGAAGCACACTATATTTACTTAGATTGCATGTTTATTTGAGGTAGTAAAGGAGGAGAGAGGCTATTATAGGGGGGTGCAAAGCCTTGTTCTTAACTCCCCTTTATTACCACCATTGCAAAAAAGAAGAAAAGAGCAGGAAGTGATTTCCCCCATAGTGAACCCTAGTATTAAACTACACACGCATTCTAAATATCTAGGGAAATCTGGCCCAGTGTTACTTTTCACAAGGACCCAATGTTGAGAATATTATGTCTGGCTTAAGGTTTAACAAAATAGGGCTGTCCTGTAACTAATGAGAAAGAGGGCTTACTCTCCAAGAACTCCATTTGGCTGTCTTCAGTGTTGATGCACACTGCATTGAAACCTTGGGTGGGTGCCTTGCTGTGCTGGACTCTGTTTAAAGCTAAAGAGTGGAGAACACTGGTCTTTCCTGCTCCATCCAGGCCCAACACTAGGATCTGCTTATTTTTCCCCTGTGAAACAAAAGATAAATCATTACATCGGTGCTAGCAGAGCCTTGTTTTCCTGGTTCCTGGTAGTGTGTCTGCCTGTAGTAAAACCCAATAATATTTGTGGAATTGTAAAACCAGAATATAACTTCACAAAATTTAATAGATCTAGAACAAACTGTACCAATCAGCTTGTGTTTTATAATCAGCCATTAGTTATGTGTTATTAATCATACATCCCCTCTCCATCCCCCCAACTCCTGGTCAATCTAGCAAGTAAATACATCATATATATATACACATATGTATATATATATATATATATATATATATATATGTGTGTGTGTGTGTGTGTGTGTGTGTGTGTGTGTGTGTGTATAATCAGGATTTATGGGAGGTGCAATAGATCACAGGGCTAATTTTCAGACTTCACTTTGCTTCTTGCATTCGTGTCCATTGGGGACTGCATCAGAATTCAGATAGTTTAGGACCACCTCCATGGTCCATGACTGCCATTCAGCACATAAGGATCTGAGATCTCATATTATTAATCTGTCTTGTTTTTCCAATTGGCTCACAAGATTAAAAGCTCTTAAGGCAAGGTTCTCCTCTTATGCTTCTTAATATAACTATTATAATTAAGTGAAAGGCCAAGGTTATACAAATTGTTAAACCAGATCCAATCACACATGAGTATTTAAAACCTGAAGTCAAAACCTTTTGAACTATATGTAAACTTTAGAAACAAACATTCCATGAACATACTAGCCTTATAAATTTTTATGACAAATGATTGAGGGACAACAAAGGCAAGCTAGTATGAAGACAAAAATGGAAAACTCAGAGTTCTCAGAATAGTGGCTTTTAAGGTACAAACTTCAATGTAAACAATAATAAATGAGCAACAATACAGACAAGACTACTCACAGAAATACAATTCTATTTTCCAAACAGCCTACTAAACAGCTTCTCATCCACAAAAATTTACTAATAAATGTCTTTAATGGCACTGGTTTAAAAATAACAACAATCTTATATTAATACATTTCTACTTGAATACTAAATGCTGTCATTAGACTGGATTTCTGGGAAAAAAGTAATTCTAAACAGCACTATGATGTTTATCCCTCTTATCTTTTCTTTTTTTTTTTTTGAGATCTATGTGAAGGCGAGGTATTTGAAGGTCTGGTCTAATTGTGACTTGTGTAGAGAGCATGGTTTATGAAGACTTTCTGGTGAGTAATAGAATTTGAAAAAGAACTTCTGTTTTTGGACAAATTCTTTTTTTCTTTTTAACAGTGAAAATTTTTTGTATTTAGAATTAGCCAACTGGACTCAGTTTAGATGATCCCAAATCTGATCAGGGTGTTGACCTTGGCTACATCAATGTCATAGAGCTTCACAGCCTGTTTGATCTGGTGCTTGTTGGCCTTGACATCCATAATGAACACAAGTGTATTGTTGTCTTCTGTCTTCTTCATGGCTGTCTCAGTAGTTAGGGGGAACTTCATGATGGCATAGTGGTCAACCTTGTTTCTCCTGGGTGCTGCCTTTGGAGTCCAGTGTCTTGGGCCTTTGGAAGGTGGGTGTCCTGTTGATCTTTTTTTTTTTTTTTTTTTTTTTTTGTGGTTGTGGATGCCTTTCAGCACTGCTTTCTTTGTCTTCAAAGACTTTGCTTTGGCTTCAGCTTTGGGAGGGGCAGGGACTTCCTCCTTTGATTTCAGCACCCTCTTAGTGAAAAAGATTTTTCTGGAGTGAATTCTTGATGGTTTTTAAAGCAAATGGTAATTCCATAGATGTTTTCTATCTCCATCCCCACCTCCTTCCCCATTCCCTTCCATCTGCATCTAAACTTTATAATGTCAATCAGGGAGTATGCCAGTAAGGAAGAGTGACTTGATATGCAAAGGAGATCTAATTGGATGGTTTAAAACTGCATGCTTGAAAGCAATGGTGGCACTAAGAAATGGCTGCAGGGTGTGGATTGTGTCCCCTTCATTATCTCCACCTGTGGCCCTACTCAGGCTACCCCAATATTTCACCAATTCCAAGATAAAGCTTTGTCCCTCCCACCCCCAATTTTAATGTCTGTGAAATGAGGATTTTACAGTCTATGGTATGTATTATTTTGGTTGGAAGCATTTTTTTTCTTTCTTAGTGGTATCTAAAATAATGGCATCTTAAATGCTGTGAAATACTGTGAATAAAAACAGTTCACCCTTTCTGACCACATTGCTGCCCCTAAAGTCCACCCTATCTAAAAATTCAGCAGGCACTGACACTTTACATTTTGATTACTTTTTAGTCTAAAATACATGCTTCTTCATTTTAATAATTACTTAAGGAAAGCGAGGCTTATTGTAAACCAAGAGTTGAGACACAAAACGTGATTCCGAACACCACTGTTCCTTGTCAAAGGTTATGCCTCTAACTGTATAGGGGTCTGTGTAGCCTGTGTTCTGCCAGAATCGAATCTACATTAATATTCATTGTTTAGAACCGGAAAGTAGCTCTAGCCCAGAAACTCCAGGAGCGCAGAACCCACTAAGATGGATCTAAACAGTGCCTGGGTTTTCCTTCTTTTCCCCACCTCCACCCCCCAATTCTAAAACTGTGTAAAACACCCATAATATAAAATTAACATATTAGCCTTTTTTAGCGTACAGTTCAGTGGTATTAAATACATTCATTCTTCATGTTGTGCAGACATCACAAGCATCATCTCCAGAGTTATTTCCATCTTGTAAAATTGAAACTCTGTACTCATTAGATACTAACTCCCCCTTTTCCGTTCCCCCAGGCACTGGTCACCACATTCAACTCCTTGTCACTATGATTTTGACTACTCTAAGTACCTCACATAATCATCCGTGTTTGATTTTTTGTGACTACAGTGCCTGGTTTCTGAGACCTGTCAGTGAAACCATTGTGACCGTCCTGCCTGAATGCTGGTGGTCTGAAAAAAATGGAAGTAGTAACCACAGTGACGCAGAAAAGGTCCAGACAGCTCCCAAACATATCCTGCACAAATTCAGGAACGCTGAACCTTCCCACAAGGAACTTAACAGAACGGATTCGGATAGAGAGCCTGTGAGCAGCGAGGGTTTGGGCGGGTCTGTGTTGCAGGTGGTCTGTGGGCTAGTGCTGGGCGCTGGGCAGAGATGGGGCCGGGGACTGTGGGCTAGTGCTGGGCGCTGGGCAGAGATGGGGCCGGGGACTGTGGGCTAGTGCTGGGCGCTGGGCAGAGATGGGGCCGGGGACTGTGGGCTAGTGCTGGGCGCTGGGCAGAGATGGGGCC
>PVJL010007839.1:0-55367 GCA_004026885.1 Lyroderma lyra | reverse complement strand
AAAGTCATTAATCATGTAAAAAGACAACTCAACCTCACTAAACAAAAATGAAAAGCATAAAAATTTCTATCAAACTAATAAATATTAAAAGCAGTCATAATACTTAGTGTTGGTGAGCTAGTGGGAAACACTCAAACATTACTGGCAGAAGTGTTTATTAGTACAACCTTTGTAAAAAGCAATTTAATTTGGCCGTACCAGCCAAAATTTATACTTCTAGAAATTTATTCTGCAGAAACCATAAGCCTCAAAGTTATATATGTAAGAATAGTCTCTGTGACATTCTGTAACATAGCAAACTAACTTACATGTCTATCAGTAAAAGAATGATTAAATAAATAAGAATACATCTCTACTATAGCAAGCTATTCAATGGTTAAAAAATCAAGGACATCCATATTTAGTAATATGAACAAATGTCTGCACGACACAGTCTAAACTAAAAGATTAAAAAATTATCCTGACAATATTCATATCAGCTTTGTAAAAACATTTATTGAGCATGTAAACCAAGTTGTTTGTTCAGTGCTGCCAACAGAAGTGCACGGTGGCAAGTTCGTGAACTTAATTGTCAGATTTGGGGCATGATGACAACTCTGATGGCCATTGCAGAGTTACAGAATTGCTTTGAAGGGTAGACTAGGCGTTGGCATCAGTGCATAGCTTCCCAAGGGGAGTACTTCGAAAGTGATCATAGTGATATCAGCACTGAGGTATGTAACACTTTTTCTAGGATAAGTTTGTGAAATTAATTGTCTGACCTCTATGTTCTATATACAAAAATGTTAAGTACGTCTGGGAGCCTGAATTTGGGGTAGGGAATTTTCCACTCTTTATGCCATTCTATAAGTATAAAAGTCTATTACCTTTTTTTGTTTTGTTTCTATTTTACTTTTGTTTTTAGAATAAGCATATATCATTTGAAAGTTTAAAAATGCTCACTTGGAAACCACAAAAAAATAGAAAAAAGTGAAAGTATAGGTTACTGTCACATAGTTATCACTGTTCCCTTGAAATATTACTAATACATAAATTAATACAAAACAAATACTTGAATTTTTACCAACTTTTAAGTACTGTGACAAAAGTGAAGAATAAGAAAACCACAAAAAAGGAAAAAATAGAAAAAAAAACTAAAAGTAAAGAATAAGACTTCTTTTAGTTAAAGACAGCAGACTGAAATGCAAACATTAGTTTTTGCACTGTCCCAAAAATCCACTAAAATGACAATAAACACATCAGAAGGAAGAATAGGAGAAAAGATATTACCAATAAAATTATGGAAGCTGGAAAACAGATGGAGGAGTAATAAACTTTAGCAGACCTGGGGAAGCTGAATCCTAAAATGGCATAATCCTAAGAGGACATAATCAGAAGCTATCTGATTTGGACGACACATTTCCCAAAGACTCAGGAATTAATGGTGGCTCTAGGGATAACCTCTTGTTAGTTGAAGCAAAGCATGGTAATTCTACACAGTCCTGCCATATATTAATTAGGACAGCCTAAGTCAAACAATGCATGGCAGTCCCCTGGAAATGAGTCAGGACTGGACACTGACCTATGTTGGCCCTATCAGATTAATGGGACAGATTAGCTAAATGCAGAGAGGCCCTCTTTGTCCTGTTGGATGTACATGGCCCTGGTTCCAACAAATATTCTAACACTAATGGGAATCAAGTCTGTGTACAGCAGAGCAAAGAGGTACAACTACTGGATCAATCAACCTTGATGCTAACCTTCTTCCACTGCCAGTTTCATAGACAGTAAATTTTCTTAAGGCAATTTGGTGGAGTTCTATGGTAACTGTAGCCAAAAGCACCCTAACGCATAAGGGTTTACTGTGTGCCAGGTATTGTTTGAAGAGCTTTACATCTAGCAGCATATTTAATCCCATGAGGTATATACTATATATCCATTTTTGCAGATGAAAAACTCAGGCAGGTACAAGTAACCTGTTCACAGTCACAGTGAAAGCGCGAAAGCACAACATTACTAGAGCAACAATTTGAATTCAGGCAATCAAACTCCAGAGTTGCACTCTTTAAAGTAATAAAACTAAAATGTTAGCTACAGTCAAGGAAAAACTCAAGTGTTCAAAGATATGAGAGGACAGTATATTTATGTCTGGAGATTTCTATAGAGGACTAAACCAAGGTTTTATCTTATAGGAAGAAATCTAAGGATTAAAAAAAAAGCCTTACCCTTCTTTTTTTTCTTCTTCTTTTTCAAATCTCCCTGTCTACAAAGAGAAGGAAAATCATCAATGTGAAAAAAAACAGAGCATTAACCATGTGCAAGAGTGAGCTGAATACGTTATCATAAAAGTGTTTAACACTTGACAATGGCTCAACAAAGCTAATAAACTAGTTGGGATATTTATTCAGGTTAAATTTAATCAAGTTTTTATAAACTGTAGTTTCAGAAAGGGGTTTAGAAAAGAGGTGACAACTGTTTTCAGAAAACAGATACCTGGCACATATTAAGTTTATTTAAAAAATATAAGAAATCTGCACAAGCATGAAAATCTGTAATATTGTAGAAGTTCCCTATGTCTGGCAAAACTAGAGAATAGATCATTAAACTCTTTGCCAGAAGAACATGTATAGGTATAATACATGCAAAGAGTAGCTGTGGGAGGATATATAAGACAAGTAACACTGGCTTTGGACTTGAGAGGGAAGAAGGCAGACATGGGTGGGTGAAAGACTTTTTACTCTGCTCTTTTTTATTTTTTAAGTTTTGAACCTTGAAAAATCAAGTTTTGAATCTGTGAGCTTATTGAAATTTTTTAGGTAATAAAATCTTTATTAATCACAATAAACCCCAACCCAAAGGCACTAAAAAGCATATGAAACCAAGAAAACACTTCAAAATAATTAAAACACTTCAAAATAATTAAACACTCTGACAGTAACAGTGAAGAGGCAGACATAAAAAATATCTCTGTATGTACTCTTATGTGATATACCTCTAAGGTAACTATGAAACCGTGAACTAAAAAGGTAAGATAGCAACAATTTCTATTAAACATTCATTCTATCAAGTCATTCAATTGTGAAAGTTCAGGGTACCCTGAAGAAATAAGAAATGTTAACATACAGTACCTTACTTCAGAGCTTTTTTTCTCACCCAGACTATGCAACAGTTTCCTAAATTGTTCCCCTACAAATCATATTACACAGCCATACTGCAATTTCACAAAGATTCTCTGCCATTTCTTACTTCTTTGCTTTGCTCACACTTTGCCTACCTCATTTTCTTCATCTTCAAGAGTCAACCCAATCACCTCCTCCGTGAAGCCTTTCCTAACCTCCCACTGTCACCAGGAAGGGCTGTTATTCCTTTGGCATACTCCCATATGCCCTGTATAATCACAGCACATGCAACCTTTACTGCAACTACTAATTACATATTATCCTTCTGCTAGACTTAATTTCTTTTGAGGGCAAGGACCATCATTTATATTTTCTCAACAACATAGTGTATCTTCAAAAGAAACTAAATCCTTGTATTTTAAAGTTAGCATAAACTAAAAGGCATTAGGGGAGTTCCCTGGTGGTGTAGTGGCTTAAGGCTTCGGTGCTGGCGCTGTCAATGCTGCGGCCTGGGTTCAATTCCCAGCCAGGGAGCTACCCCATACTACAAAAAAAAAAACCAAAAAAAAAAAAAAAAACCCCCAAAAAAACCAAAAACAAACAAACAAACAAAAAAACTAAAAGGCATTAATAATGCATAATAAAATATTCTGCTGAAATTTAGAAGTTGAAAAGTCAATGTATACCTTAGTAATTGTCTAAGGAAAAAGAGAAAGATGACAAGATTAGAAACAAACTTTATGGGAGTTCCCTGGTGGTGTAGTGGCTTAAGGCTTCGGCGCTGGCTCTGTCAGCGCTGTGGCCTGGGTTCGATTCCCGGCCAGGGAACTACCCACATACAAATAAATAAATAAATAAAATAAAATAAAATTTAGATAAAAGGAAAAAAAAAAAAGAAACAAACTTTATGCTCTTACTAATTACCCAATATTTATTTGATGAATTGTTAAATGTGATCCTCTACTAGTAAATGTAACATGTTGTATCATGTTGAAGTAGAATGGGTATAAATTAATGAATAGTAATAAAAAGAACAAAATAAAACATTTTAAAAAATGCTGAAAATATTTAAACAGACATTTGAAAATCCCCTTAAGATCTGAATTGAATTTATTTCATTTTGGGGTTCTGTATAAGGCTTGAAATCAGAATGATATGATGAAATTGCATTTGGGAAAATGTATATCTGAGACTCCAACTCCTTACTTAAGTTTTAAAAATCCATTATGAGGAATGATAATGCTTTTTCTACCAAACACAGACTTTAGAAAGAAGTCAATCATATACTTGTTGCTGATACAGTTCTACAGTAAAGAAAAAAATTTAATTTCAAAAAACATTCTAAGGAGATAACAGTGAAAAATTAAGCCACAAAACTGACGACGTGTTATATCTCTTCCATTTTCTATTCCTCTTGAGTCAACAACAGAAATCTTAAACATTTTACCATAGGCTTCTGTTGTTTCTGGGATGGCAATGTAGGAGAACAAGAAAAGAGTCAGAATTTGACTTCTTATAAGTTAATGAAGCTGGCTAACTTTTCTTCCAAATCAGCAAAATAAAGCTCATCTGAACTTTGGTTTAGAATTACTAAATGTTTTACCAAATGTACACCAATAAAGTAGGGCACATGCAGCCTACAGAATACTAAGCATAAATAATGAAATATGTCTACATTTATTTAGACTAAAAAAATCTCCAAGACTTATTAAATGAAAAAAAGCAAGTTTGAAAATAGTAAGTACAGTATTATCCCACTTTTGTGAAAAACAAAATAATTCAATCTAAGGAAAATATTTCTAAATCACCTCTGTGTATAAACATGAAGGCGGCGATCTGGAAGGATACACACTAAGTTAATACCAGAAGTTAATTCTGGGCCAGGGAGGAGGGAAGAAACAAGGACTAAGAGCTGGGCACAGCAAAAAACAAGAGAAAAGAAACCAAAGGGACTTAAACTTTATTCACATGGAATTTCTATTAAGAATGTATTTTTTATTCCTTATATAATTTAAAATCAGCATTAATGAATGTTACAATGAAGAACATTACCCTTGCTCCTTTGGCTGACTATCTCCAGCGACTTTTCCACCCTTCTTCCGAATGTATGTGGCACCAGGGGAGTTTTCCAGAGCCACGACATCTACTTTCAGAGACATACTGTCTGATGAAGGCAAGTGCTTACTAAGACTGGGATAGAACAAGAGCTCAGGAACACAGTATATAAACAAATATGCCTCCCCACATGCCTATGCCCACAGAAAAACACACATTGTCTTCTTTTTTATGCCCTTTGTCAAAAACAAAAAAGTTCTTAAAATTTTCTATAGAACAACAAATCGGCAAGCCATGAGGTCAATTATAGATCATATATTGTGGAAGGAAAGCTTGAGAGTCATAATCTAATCATCTGTTCTTTAACTTAGTACTGCGCTTTAGGTGGTAGTTTAGTAAAAACTCCATTACAAAATAACTATCAAGCTTATAAAACATTGACTAGCTCACTGCAAAGGTTTTGACTTGGGGGTGTTTAGCACCTACCATTCAGTCTTGGTTTTAGGAACACACTGATTGGAGCAGCATACACGGTGCAAACTCAGCCAATCAGGACACCAAATGTTCTTATCATAATTGTTGGAGATGGGCATGTGACCTAAGATAGTTTAATCAGAATGACTTTTCAGAATCATGTGTAACTACCCAAATAAAATATACTTTTTTTTTGGCTGCTGGAGAGATACAAGCTGTATTTTGTTGACATCAGCCTGTGGATCAAGCTGTATCCCAAGTTGGATCTATCACTGTATCCTTCAGTAACACTGATCAATAAATTCTCATTCTTGCTTTTACGAGTTCCAAGTAGGTCTTGTTTGTTGAAATTTATAACAACAAAAGTTCTAGTCAAAAGAGGTACTGGGAGAGATCTAGTATGCTACTTGGGAGCTGTCTGGAACAATCGAAAGGATACGCTTTTGCTTTCTCAGGATCTACAAGTGAGTAAGCAGAAATAAGCTGCGCCAAGGTGTGAATATCTTTTGGATTTTGTCTAAAAGAAGAAATAGGAAAGTTACTTAACAGTTTATAAAACTGGAGAAAATAATATAAACAAGCCAAATAACTCCCTTGTATCAAATATTAGCAATAAAATTTGAATTTCTACATCTCCACCTTTCAGAGCTTACTTCCATAGCTGTTCTAGGTCACTAATTGCCTCCTTCTTCCGCCCATATTTGAGCTTGAAGTTTGCCGCTTCTCTTATCAAGGACAAATGAGCAGGAGATTTGGGCTATAGTTTCAATAAAACGAGAAAGAAACAGTTTAAGCTAAGTATCTAGCAAGCTAATGAAGTTATTTATATTCGCTGGATCTTTAAAATGGAACCATCCATTAAATTCCTCATCTTAAGTTTTACAAAATGCACAAAATACCAAAACCAAATTCACACATATAAATGTGGAAGGGGGAAGACAGATTAGTATAATACAAGGGATGACCAATTTATAAATTTGTAACACAACCCATCTCTACTTAAGACTGTTCACAACTAGAAATAATCCCCATAATTAAATCTTAAATATATGTCACCACAAACATTAACATAAAACGTCCCAGAACACCGTTATCTCTCCAGTGCTAACAGTGCTAACAGTGTAAGTGCTACTTGTGCATCTCCTAAGTTGGATACTGCCCATGGAGACCCATTCTGGAAAAAATGATGTCCCTATTAGATGGAGACATGATATACAATTATTCCATGGACAGTTAGCTGGTCCATGAACAGCATTAGTTAGAGGCAAGGACCCACTTCCCATGCAGGTGAAAATCTGCATATAAGTTTTGACTCCCCGAAAACTTACTAATAGCATACTGTTGACCAGAAGACTTACCCATAACACAGACAATTAATGAGTATTTTGTATGTTATACGCATTATATACTGTATTCTTACAATAAAACTAAACAAAATATTAAGACAATCATAAAAAGGAGAAAATACATTTATAGTATTGGAAAAAGAATCTGCATATATGTGGACCTGTGCAGTCCAAACCTGTGTTGTTCAAAAGTCAACTGTACTCATGTCCTACCAATTACTACTACCATTCACAGGCTCTCTAGCCACTAAAGATGAATTCTCTTATGTGCAATCATGTACTATTAATATTATTTCTTGAGATGGCACACAAACACTGGTAACATAACAATGGCGAATGAAAAAACATAACTGAGTAATTCTTTCATTTTGCAGGCATTTCTTCTAATAACTTTATTTGGATCTGGTAAATGACTAGAGTTGGAATGTTTCAATTCTACTAACTTTTGAATTCACTAGTATAGCTTTTAATCTTTATGTTATAAATTTTACTACATTTACTTACCTGATGGTTTTGATACCACTGGATAGCTTGTGTGAAGACCTCAATGGCACTATCAATATCTTCCTCATGGCTGTACATGGTCACTAACGCAGACACCTACCCAGCCAAAGGTATAAATTAGTAAATAAAATTACTCTTCTCCCAGAATAAGCTTTTTGAAAATGAAAAAACACTGAAGAAACAGCAAATAAAAGGTTGCTAGGCTCGCTACCAGTCCTTAATTCATCATAATAATTGAATATCATGGAGCGTATAACTAGAAATACCAGGAACAACAGCGTTTTCCAAATACAAAGTTAGTGATCAATAAAATTATACCTCTAAAGCAGTGACAGTTCACAAATGGTTACCATCCACAACAAAGTCAAATACTGAAGTTGAAAATAAGTGCTTAGAAAATGAGTTAATATATCAGACACTGCTGGGATATCCAAGTACAGGACAGGTGAGTCACACACACCAGTGTGGCTAAACTCCCAGATGAGGCACATGTGGGCTAAGCTACACACAGCCAGTGAAAAGCTGGCCTATTGTGTTCAAGGGACAGCAAGGAGGCCCATGTGGCTGCAGTGGCATGAGGGGTGGGGAGAAGCAATAAGACAGAAAAGAAACAGAAACAAAAAGTGGATCTTTGATTAAAAAAAAATCAGTAAAATTGATAAACCTCTGGCCAGACTGATCAGAAAAAAACGAGAAAACATGAATAACAAGTATTAGAAAAAAAGGGTTCTACAGATATTAACAGGACAAATAGGGAATATCTGAACAACTTTTATGCCAAGAAATTCAACAATCTAACTGAAATAAATTTCCTGAAAGGTAACAGAAAGCCAGACATTAAATATTAGAAACATTTCAGCCATATTTGATTTTAACATAAAGTAATCAGAGGCCACTCTTTAAAATATGAACTTTTAAAAGAGAAAGCACTAACATAAAACAGTAGACTCTCAGTTAACCAGCATCCTATGAGGATTGGTAGATGCCAGACAAATGTTCAGTACATTCTCCATTAACCGGGACTCAAGCAATCAGCACTCTCAAGCAACTTAATTGAGTGGCAACTGCAAACAAGCTGTGTTAGGGAATGCAAACCTGAACTTTAAAACAGTCCCTGTTTGATAAATGCACATACCACTACTACGGAATTAGTCTTTACTTTGAAATAGATGCATGCACAGCTATATCAGTGATCTAAACTTGTGATGCTTGAATAATCAGAGAACTAAAACTTAAATTTGTTGGCCACTATTATTAAATTATTTTAACTCAAAGAAATCATATAATAAAATAATTTAGGCTAAGAAATTTCATTTATTGGCCTTTGGTTATTTAAGGTTGGCCTTCAGAGCTTACATAGTGCCTGGCACACCTAATTAAATATTAAACCAATGCAAAGCAGAGCACAAAATGAAATTTATACCAAAAAGTAACTGTTGCTATTGCTCCTACATAATGAATACATAAAGAAATAAGCAGAAATTAAAGTGAATACAAAGGAGCATCAAACACACCAATAGACTATTAATTCCATTACTTTTTCAGTCTCATAATATTTTAATTATAAACTCACCATGCCTGGCTTATGTTTTAACTCCTCTATGCTTCTCAAAATTAGACATGCTTTGGAAATATTACCTTAAGAGATTAAAAACAAAATCTGCATCACAATAAAGAAAGTATATTATGGGAAAAAAAGGCAAGAAATTTAAAAGAGTCATATTTTATAACATCTCTAAATACTCAAGCTTTAGAATCTTGTTAACAATGTATTCCATTTACTCATTTCACAGGTAATAAAAGTGAGTCTTAAAGAAACAATATACCTTGCTTATGCCCACAAAGTTAATGGGAAATGACCAGAAGTCACTTCCCAACTCCCAGTCTGCTAAGTTCTACTTCTCCTTTTTCAGACTGTAACTTAAAGGTGGGAGTCGTTCCCTAAAGGCCTTGAAATATGTTACTGTAGATATGAGTGCAATGGACTAAAATTTACTGCAATGTTAAAATTCTTATTTTCACCTCAGTAACAAAATCTTTCCAAAGGAATAAAAACCATGACAGGCGCTCTCTCTCAGTAACTTAAGTATGATAAATAATCCTTGCAAAAATAACTGAAAATTGAATGAGCAAAGAGGAGAGAGAAGAAGAAGAAAGACTGGCAGGAAAAGGAAGCAAAGGCAGAAGGTAAGCTGATGTGCAAACAGGTCACAGGGAAGGAGACCAGCAGGGCTTCTCAACCCTGTTTTCATTACTACCCCGCCTAAGGACTCCTTTTAGACATTTTTCTCTTCTAACTGCCAACTCCTCTCCCCTCTATCCATGAAATTTTCATTTTAGCCATAACATCTAAGATGTTTTTGACTCCCTCCCTATCAAACTAATTGCTACCTGACTGAGAATGCAAGGTCTACTCCAGAGCTATCTGATTAAACTGTCTTGATGGAAACATCCTGTATCATTGCTAATTACCCGCATATGAGAGGCTTTTGAAATATGGCTAGCACAACTGAGGCACTGAATTTTAAATTTCATTTAATTTTACTTTAAACTTAAAATAGCTACATGTGGATAGTGGCTACTAAATATGGGTAATACAGCTATAGATAATCATTCAAAGTTGGTTCAAAATCATGGCACAAAAACACTAATGGTTTTCTGTAATATTCAAAAATGTCAACTGTCATTAAATTTCCTTGCCTCTCTTCCCCAAAGGTTGTAAAATACAAATAAAAGATAAAGGGCGAAGCTAAGAAATTCTGAAAATTAGGATGTAACCTTTATTTCATGCAAATACTAACAAGTGACAGATAAAAACATTTCTACACATGACATACCCAGGAAATTTTAGTAAATACAGTCTTTTGGAATAGAGGAATTCTTTGCTTCTGTAGACTTTCAAGGTATAGACTGATAATCATTCTAACAAGTTAGAATAACCCAAGAAAAGGCCATGTAACTCAACACTAGGTCGGAGCTCACACAATCTAGTTTCATGTTTAAAATAACAATAATTATATTTCACCATTATACAAAAATTTAAAAATCACAGTCCACAACTACTTCAGAATCATTCCAACCATATGTTTCCACTAAAATGACATTTTAATCATGATGAAATTATCTTTAATACCTTGGGAAATTTTCAGCTGTGCCATTGTCAGCTTAATTTCAGCTGCATTTTCTGGATGCTGATCTGAAAATTCCTAAAAATTTTTTGAGTGAAAAAAAAAAAAAAAATCACACTAAATTTACACAATAGAACACATTCCAATTACTTATCATAGCTACATAAAAAATTAGTATTTTAAAATATTAAACTTCAGGTTTTGGGTCAAAACTTTACTTTGAAAAAAATTTAGCTGACTCCCACTATGCTTTAAAATTATGCTCTGAAAGCAAGTGCAAAAGTATCACGTTTCCAGGAACCAACTAATATAGAAATAATAATAAGATTACTAAATAAAAACTGTTTTTTAAAAAAGAAAGATACTCAAATAAATGATCCCTCTTTACTGAGCAACTCTACCCCTTAGGATGGTCCTAATTTTACCCTGTCAACTTTCCAGTGTATTCTACCCTCAGAAAATTCAAACATGATCTAACAGCTGATTTAGTTTGATAAAAACCAAGTCAGTATCTCTGTAATTATTCAAGGTTTTGCACTGGAACTTCCTGAAGAATACATTATTGGAAAAGGGGTCAAGTATGTTCTAGCATTTTAAGCCTAAAACAAACCCTTAACTCATGTTAAATGGATCTCCAAATGAAAAGCATCTTTCAGGGTTTATGCCAAACATAAATTAATATAACATAAAAAAAAACAGCTGTAAGTCTAGGAATTAACAAAAGTGACACTCTGGAATTTGTGTAGTGGCATATTACCTGTTTTCCTATAAAATTTACAAGCTTATACATAATTGTAACGTAATAAAAATGAAACAAGGCTACAACTACCTGACACCTCATTAAAAATTCAAGTCAATTCATTACCTGAAGGAGCTCTATTGCTTTTGTGTGCTGCTTTTCACGGCAGAGCTGGGCAGCTTGGATTAATACAGGCAGGAGATGCTCAGGACTTTGGGACTGTAAACTGGCAGATATTTTTCGGCATTGTTCTGCCTAAAAGACAGTAAATCCACCCCCACCCCCACCCCCAAATAAGCTGTTAATCCTCCATTACTTGCGTGATTTTTTATAACATCACTACTCATGGGGCGTGTGAGACTCCAGCAAAAACAGCGTTAGTTATTAAGTTATATAAAATTATTTTTTGTAGGTTGGACAACAAATAAAAAATATTAATTTCTAAACATGTTTATTTAATAAAAAACTATGCTAGTTATTATACTCACAGGCATCTCACAGATGCCACGTGAGTTAATGGAATATTAATGAAATGAAACATTAAGTGAGTGACCAAAAGGAAAAGAATGTGGTGGCGGTGGTGGCGGGGGTAAGTTGAAACAAAATAGAAAGTAAAACACTGCCTAGGGCAAGCTTGTCCAACCTGCGTAGGTGGAATGAGGCCCAACATAAATTCGTACACTTTCTTAAACCATTAGGAAAATTATACACAGAACTTTTTTTTTTTTAGCTCGACAGCTATTGTTAGTGTTAGTGTATTTTATGTGTGGCCTGAGACAATAATTCTTCTTTCAATGTGGCCCAGGGAAGCCAAAAGACTGGACACCCCTGGCCTGGGGTGAAAGAAGTGGTTTATAGTATCTATTTTCAATTTTTTCCTATAATAAAAATATTTTTATTTATTGAATTTAAGCTATGATTTCTAAAAGCATTTAGGGAAGAATAGGTTCTACATTTGGATGCTTAAATTCCAGAATTTTGTTTTTAAAGAAAATACACGAAGTATCACCTTTGCTTCAACACAACAAAACGTACGGGCATTTCTCACTAAAATATTTAAGAATAACTAGACTCAGTTCTAAATTATAAAAATATTACAGCTTCTCTGGAGTTCCCTGATGGTGTAGTGGCTTAAGGCTTCAGCGCTGGCGCTGTCAGTGCTGTGGCCTGGGTTTGATTCCCAGCCAGGGAGCTACCCACATACCAAAAAGCAAAAAAAAAAAAAAATATTAGAGCTTCTCACTCTCCTACTGAAAACCCTCTGCCCTAGAAGAGTATGAAATCATAATTTAATTAGAATTAATGCATGTTAGGGTTAGAAAACTGATCCCCTTAACATTTATAATTTGATGTGATTGTGGATAAACTAATATGAAAGATGAATCTTAAATCTCTAATCATAGGGAGTTCCCTGATGGTGTAGTGGC
Organism: Lyroderma lyra; assembly: GCA_004026885.1. NCBI lineage: Eukaryota > Metazoa > Chordata > Mammalia > Chiroptera > Megadermatidae > Lyroderma > Lyroderma lyra. Next base: position 42,596 of record PVJL010007839.1, on the reverse strand, counting down.
TTAAGGCTTCGGCATTGGCGCTGTCAGTGCTGCGGCCTGGGTTCGATTCCCAGTCAGGGAGCTACCCACGTACCAAAAAAAAGCAAAAAAAAAACCAAAAAAAAAAAAACAAAACAAAAAATCTCTAATCATGATCAGCATCTCTGATGATTTTTACTTTAAATCTGAGAGATGACAATAAGGTAATGAGAAAATGTTATCATTTACATGTGAGAAAACCTCTTAAAAGCTACCAACTGGGGAGTTCCCTGATGGTGTAGTGGCTTAAGGCTTTGGCGCTGGCGCTGTCAGTGCTGCGGCCTGGGTTCGATTCCCAGCCAGGGAGCTACCCACATACCAAAAAGCAAAAAAAAAAAAAAAAAAAAAAGCTACCAACTGCACAACTTTACAAAGAATTGTGCAAATTACTTGTTTAACCAATACAATTTCAATATGACATTCTAAAAAACACATGGGTTTAAGACAAAATATAAACAAACAAACAAACAAACAAAAAGATAGGATTGATAGACCCATTTACACCTCATGTGCCATATTCCAAAAGGTTTAGCCAAGGGAACCAGAGATCTGTTACCTACCTGGTTTGTGTACATAGCAAGTAAAGCTTTGTTAAATTCTATAGCCTGCAGTTGTTTCTTGGAAAGCTTAAACTCTACTCCCTCTGCATTGGTTAATTTCACCTTCTTCTTGGAGTCAAAAACATTTTGGTCCTGACAAAGAAAAGTTTATCTATAATTAACAACAATCTCAGACTTCAACTCTTTCAAAGCTCCAAGGCCATATTTCTCTTTCATTTAGTTATTTTATATAAATACAGAGAGCTTGGAAGATAATACATCTGCCAGGTTGGGGAATCTCTGCTTCTAAGATACATGTAAATTTGTCTTTGGTTCTTGGTTTTCTTGTTTTTTCTTTCCACTATTAACTGCTTGTTTTGAGCTTTTAAAGAGCAGTACACTGGGATATCACAAATTATACAGTGGAAATTCAGACTACAGAGATATCTAAATTTGCAATTTCTACAAACTATGTCCTTTAGAATTTAGAAGACAAACTCATTCCTCTTTAAAATACTGTCATTGCATAAGTAAATCATTTAATTCGAAAATACAAGGGCTGTCAGGAAAGTATCCAGCCACGTAATATGAAAAATAGAGGCATTTATGCCTGGATTTTTTCTGGACAGCTCTCTTATATTTATACCTCTCTTGAACCTATTTTTAGCAAAAAATACAAATGCAACATAGCTACTGCTTTTTCCTTTTCTTAAGGCTTTTATCACCTAGGCAGAAGCAAAAAGAAGCTCAATTTCTCAAATTTCTGTGTGGGGCAAGCACAATATTATCTCCCTAAAGAAAGTCTTGTTAAGAATTGTAGAAAGTCACATACCTTTCAAGAACGTAAGACAATTATGTCACATCACTTTCTGAGGACAAAGTGATGATCAGTGTCTACTATGTGTACAGTATTCTAGCTTAGTTAAACCATATATTGATTTGCAAATAAGTGATAACACTGTGCTTTTTAAACCAGGTCTTCTACCAGTTTATAAGACTAAAAGGAGGTAAAGAAAAAAACCTAAAATAAATTCTACATTTTCTGTGTGTGAAGCTCCAAACTAATGTGAAATTATTTTAATGTACACCAAGAAACTGGCTTTCATATAAATCAATCCTCAAAAAAACATATTTCTAATTGGTACTCCTATTCATTCATGCATGCCACTGTCAGAGTTCTCCTAAACTTTACTATCATGGCACTTACTCAAAAATTTAATTTTGAAGGCGTCACATACTTTGGTTTCATTCAATCTAACCTATTTTTTTAAACTGGCTGGCATGTATGTATGTATGGTATTTTCTGTTCTCTCATTTCCCCTGCACAAGCCATGAATGTTTCTTCACATTTCATTTGTTTTATGCTGCTATTGTAACCTTCAAACTGTATCCCTCCTTCAAGGGTCTGCTCAAATTTGCTAACCCAGAGATCTTTTCTTTCACCATATACTGCAGTGATGAAATACACAAAAGAAATTTAAACATGCTATTTTCAACACCAGAATTAGATTTTAAAACTATGTAATGATTAAGACCATGTTTCATCATTACTTAGTGCATCCAGCATGATTTTGAATAAGAAGTCTAAATAACTGTTAACTCAAGAAAGTTCAGTTATTTAGTATTTCACATACCCCCCCTGCACAATTACGTGTAAGAAAGATTTGTCCTCAATGGCACTGCAAGTTATTCATAAACACAAACATGTATATGTTGCTAAGATTCAAATGCCAGAATCAATTTTCAGAAATATAAACCACGCTAATGGCCTGCAACAACCTATAACTGCTACGTTCCTTAATGCCATTATCCCACTTCTGGGGACCCCCTGAATTTCTCTATAGGAAGGAAGGGGCACCACAAAGACTAGAAAGAGTAAGCTTCAGAGTGAGAGACTGGAATGTGAAACCAAGTTCTACCTCTTACTGATTGTGACCTTACACAAATTACTTAACTTTTTTTAGCCTCAGACTATACTTCCATAAACTGGAAACAAGTACTACAACTTCAAAAGATAATTTTGAAGTTGATGATGAGATAAGAGGACACTTGAAAAATCACATTTTCAAACATTTCAAAAAAGCCCAAATGTTACTTTTCTTATTTTCTGTTGACTTAAGTTTCAAATCTGAACTTGAAATGATTTCCCATTAAAACAATATTCCAAATGGTGGTTAATCTGATTAGTGCAGTACTCTTTAAGATTACCTATCTATCTATATCTATATCTATATTTTACCCTCCCATAAAACAAAAAGCACAGGAAAGAAAATACAGAACTTACATTTATACTCATTGGATGAAAAAAAAAAATCACATAAAACATGCACGCACCTAAAAAGTCCATACAATTTATTTCTCTAACAAACAGAGATTCTCTGTATTATTATGAACTTGGAAAATGGTTAGATTTTGAAGTCCAGGGTCTCTAACTACAAAAAGTTTTATTATTTGAAAAGACTTTACAGAATCATCACCATTGTGGCAGTTAAATAATACTCTCCATTGTGATTTTGCTGTAACTGGACTGTGACATGGAAAAAAAGAACACTTATCCTGCGACAAAGCTGGGAAAATACACTTGCAATATAAAATATAAATGTGGGAAAGCTAAAGATATTTCATACCTTATTAATGGTAATAATGTTATTTGCAATCACAGCTAGCAATCCCACATCTGTCGGCCTGTGAACAATAAGCAACAATTAAAAAGGAACAGATCTTTAAAAAGAAACCTCATCTCCTATAAGAAACACATAATTTTTCTGACTGACTTACTTTAGTTTTATTATCTGATTGTAAAGTTGCAAAGCTTCCTCTGTACGACCCTGAAGCTGCAAAATATAGGCCATCTGCCCATGAATGATGGCCAGTTCTGCCTGTGGGTCTTCCTCAGTCCCATCCTAAGCAGAAGAGGAAATATTTTTCTGTAAATTTCTCCAAATAAGCCACATATTCACCAAGTAATCCAAACATTCAAAAGCTATATAATCTGAAAGAAGATAGAATTTTCCCTTAGAGTCAATTTGTTAAAATTTAGGAATTACAAAAAAAAAAAAAAAAAAAAAAAAAAAAAAAAAAAAAAAAAAAAAGAACTGAAAAGGGGAGTTCCCTGGTGGTATAGTGGCTTAAGGCTTCGGTGTTGTCAACGCTGCAGCCTGGGTTCGATTCCCAGCCAGGGAGCTACCCACACAATTAATTAATTAATTAATTAATTAAATTAATTGATAGATAGATAGATAAATGAATGAATGAATGAATGAATGAATGAAATTTAGGAATTACCACCAAAACAGGGAAGTTTAAATGAGAATGGAAAAAGACAGATTATGAAAGAACATGGCAACAAGCTCAGAAATATCATCCATTGATCATTATTCTCTAAAAAGAAAGAAAAGTAAAAAACCAGCATGCAGATTTCTTTACAATGATACCCTTAGATTCTAAAAACAATTTAGAACACATAAAAATACTTCACCCTTACTTCTATCATAACTCTAGTCCAAAGACTACAAACTTCTAATTATCCCCATGCAAACAACTTCAAAAGTTGAAACTAATTCTGTAATTAAAACAGCAGCTCTCTTAACTGACACTCAGATTAATTCATATTCTCCAATTCTCTGGAAAGGCTGACTGCTGACCATGTACAATGAATGCTCAAGGCTAGGGGGCTGCTCTCATTTACCACACCCTGTACTCTTGCTCTCACCTGGTGAGTATATGCTAACCAGGAGTCAGATGCTTGTTTCTAATCACATCATGACAGTTGGATTTGATAAGCAAATGAGTAAACTTAATTATTATAGTTAGAGAAAAACTATGAATGTGAAGAGAGGCTTGTTTCAATGAAAACCATATTGAAAGGCCAGAAATATTTGTTCCTCAAGAAAATTACTGGAGTTCCTAGTGGTGTAGCGGCTTAAGGCTTCGGTGCTGGTGCTGTCAACATTGCGGCCTGGGTTCAATTCCCAGCCAGGTAACTACCCACACACAATCAATCAATCAATAAAAAAGAAAATTAATAATTAGGTATGAACAGGAAAATGGTAAGAAACTGGTGAAAAAGTTAACACCTATAAGGACTTTGTAATGAACCTACTTCACAACTGTCTTTAAAATGTTAAACTTAAAAAAAAGGAAATGAAATCACGAATCCTGGATTATGTGTAGAATGTAAGAAATACACATAAAATTCCTATGAATAGACCCATACTCAAAGACCTGACCCTTAATCTAAAATAGGAGAACAAACATTTATATGAATTTACAATGAAATGCTTAAGGCATATAAAAATTTTTGTATTGTAATTTCTCACTCTAAGAGACTTCAATAACTGATCAAGAGATTTTGTACTGTGATTCCTAGTCAATGAGTCACAATCCATTCCAAAAAATTAACAAATACTGCAATGAAGCCTCCTATAAATTTATATTAATCAGAGTGTAAAATTTGGGATTAACAACAGTGGAATACTTACAGAATCTTCTGATAATGAACGGCGGCAAAGATCTATAGGAAAAAGTGGTTTTTAAATTAACATTGCTAGGTAACTCCCATTCCTTTCACCATTCCAAAGAACAAGAACTACATTTTTGGACAGAAGATTTCAAGATAATTTTAATAACAAGCAAATTTGAAATTTATCATTAGCATCAACTATATTAGATAAATATTATCAGTCACAGATTAATCTAGCTGTTGCATATTTTTATTTCATTTGTAATGTTATGTTAAAAAATTTTAAAGACCATTAAAAAATATAAATGTTGATTACAAAAAATTATAGAAAAGTATAAAAATAAAGACAATAATCCCACCACCCAGAGAAAACAACTATTACCTTTTGCTATCGTTCTTAAATATATAGCTGCATTTTAAAATGGAAGTGGGATATTCTATAAACTATTTTGAAATCTCTCTTCCCCCATTTAATTTGCTATAGACATATTTTATGTTATAATATAGATCTGTATTATTATTATTTAGTAACATTATATTTAATGACTGTATGATAATCTATTAGGGGTTATAGTAAAATTTAGCCAATCCTCTGATAGGACAAAAATTCATATTTCTAAATTTTTTTCTTCTAAGCATCTCTTTAATTAGCATTCATACAGATACATATATGAATTTATCTAATTATTTCCTTGAATTTCTAGAAACAAAATTCTTAGATCAAAGAGAATGCAAACTTTAAAATCAACTGCCCACTGAAAAGTCTGCACTACTTTTACACTCAAACTTGCAATATGTAAGAATGTCCTTCTCCTATACTACTGTTAATACTGGGTATGATCAAGAAATTATAATTATCAAACGTATTTTTCTTCACATAATGCTCTAACCTTTATTCTTATTTTAACCTCCAACGTTTAAGAGTAAAACAAACCTGTTTCACCTTTTTTTCCTCCTTACTGTTCACTGTAGTCCCCACAATACTTTTACAGCTTCCAGGAAAAATGTATGCATAAGAAAAGTGTAAATGCTTCAGAGTTAAGACCAGACATAGTTCTCTAACAAATTACTTTCTTTTTTTCTTTAATTAAAAGCTTTAACTCATGTAAAGATTGTATTGGAAACATACTAAATGGAGTGAATATAAACTTGAATAGTGTTATCACTGTATAAATGTAGTGTATGTGTGCATACATGCACACATATAGACATACCATTTTATTACTGTACTTGAGTATCTGTTTAATAACAATGATTCCCAGCCAGGGAACTACCCACATTAAAAAAAAAATAACAATGATAACTATTTACTGAATGCTTGTATGATATGCCAAGTACTAAAGTTAAGTGCTTGACATCAATTAACTCAATTTACATTTAACATTCACAGTAACTTGTTCAAAAATCTACTCCTCAGAATTCATACTTTAAGGTCTGATGTGGTTGAAAATGAACAAGTAGTCTGGCTTATGGGTTAGGCAGAAATAGAGGAGAGACAGCATCAAAACCCAAGAAAAAGACTAGATCAGGCATGTCCAACCTGCAACCCAAGATGGCTTTAAATGTGGCCCAACACAAATTCTTAAAACATTATGAACTTTTTTTGTGACCTTTTCTTTTTAGCTCATCAGCTATCGTTAGTGTTAGTATATTTTATGTGGGGCCCAAGACAATTCTTCCAATGTGGCCCAGGGAAGCCAAAAGGCTGGACAACATGGGCTAGATGAACTTGGAGAAACTCCCAGTGAATCAATAATTTCCCTTTAAAACACCCTGAAGGTCAAATGCAGTTTTTGGAAATACTTTGCAATGTAATATGCACACTATAATTACATATAATTTTAATAAATTTCCAACCTTCAGCTTTTTGTAGAATTTTCATTGCCTGATTCAGTTGGCCTTGTCCTATCAGTGCACAAGCAGCATTGTAGCACAATTCATGTGTGCCTTCTTGGAGGCCCAAGTTCTCCTGTCATGCAACAAAATACCAGTCAAACACTAGACAGGAATATCATCTTATGGTTGTGTGGGTATACAGGGATACTCACTGGAACCACTTTTTCCCAAGTGCTTTGAGCTGCAACAACTGCAGAAAGGTTTGTTTTTCTCTCCTCATCATAATCATCTTGGGAGTTTCGGACCAGATCTCTATATACAGCTAAACATTCATCATAGCGTTCTAACCGGTATAACTGAAGAGACAAATAAGAAGTAAAAAATCAGAGAAGACAAATATAATGCTATGTTGCTTACACTAACACAAATCCTTTTTGGAACTACTAAGTAGGAAATCTAATTCAGCATACATGGGCAATCAATCATTTTTATAATTTTTCAGTTAGTTCTTTGTGCTAATACTTGCAAAAAGTTACCTGCAATGAATCTCTATTATATTGCAGAATTGCAAGCATTATTCAGTTAGAAAAGTCACTGTATTTACTTCTTGAGGTTAGATAAGTGCCTAAATGGGGTATGAAAGAAATCTTCTGTAACAGAAATCACTCTGTTACCAAAATATGACTTACAATGAAGAACTTTTCTCACAACACGTGATTACAAACTCCAACAGGAGTAAAATTAGATGTTAACAAAAGGACTTAATATTTTCAGGAGTTCACTATATTTAATTTTCATTTTCTCTTTACCAGAAACCAGCTATTGTATAGGGCAGTATGAAGTACACACAACATAGTTCTTATTTATTTCATTCAACTTGTCCTAAAAGAGAGTAAGAACTGTCACTGTGCATCAATTGGTACACCGTGTATAACAGAGACTGGTGCCCTTTGTTAATCTTAAAATGCTAGAATTTACCCTAAACTTACCCAGCTTACCTTAAAAGCTCTTTGTAGACCTATAATCCATGAACTAGCCCAAATTTCTCTTTAACCCATCTACACTGTTAAACCTGTACTATCTCTTGGGAACAGTACTGTCAATATACCATTACTTGCTTTAAATTGACATTTTAAAAATCTTTAAGAGGGTTTTGCCACTTCTAACATAATAATCATGCCCTCTCATCAACAGACCTATTTTACATTACGGTTAATTATATATCTCAAAACACTTTTAGAATAAGACATTTTCAAGGATTTCACGAACTAGCTGAATTCATCCAAATTTGTTTTTGTTGCCTTTTTTTTTTAACTTGTAGTAGTTAAAAACTAGGAAAATAATATAATTTCAAAACTGTAAGTATGTAAGCTCCTTTCCAACTAAAAAGTCCAAATATTAAATTAGGATAGTTCCTAATTTAATTTTTATATTACCCTGAGGAAGTCATTTGTTATAGAATGTTATGTGCAACTGTTTGTATGATGCAAGAAGAAGGACTATGTTCAAACCTCAAGAACTGGTTCGGTGGCAAGTTTTGTGGAGCATCAGGATGGGATGGGGTTTCTCATCCCTGCTCCTTTCTATAGGCAGAGTCATGCTCACTCGTGACAATTGCTGACAGGTATTTAAAAGCAGTAATTACCACTTGTCCATAAAGCTCCTTTAGTTTGTCTGTCTGCTGGTTGGCACTTTCTATTGTCTTCAAGGCATTCTCAATTCGATTCAGCCTATACTCGCAATATGCCTTCTCAAAAGAAAGAGAGTTACTGAAAAATGGAAAAAAACAGTATCTGATTATTAGCTAACACAGCAGAGTACTCACTACATGCCAGATATAGTGTATGCTCTAGGCACTTGATAATGTTTCTTAAGTTATTTAATCCTCATTAACAACAGAGGAGGAAACTGACAAGGGTTAGTGACTTGTCTCAAAGTCGGACAGGTCATTAGTGGCAGAAAATGTTATATCCATTTCCTGAGCCTCTCTTGCTTTAATAAATATTAAAATTATTGGTCTTTTGAAACAAACATTTAAGAATGAAATCAGAAATCAGCTAAATAATTAAATGCCTTAGATACAAAGACAATCTGAACACTATTTTAAATGGGTTATTATGGAAGTTTCTTAAATGTACTAATCAAATAATAAGCCATTTAATTTAATGCTGCTTTTAACTTGTTCACGAAGCAAATGATTAGCAAAGAAAAACTAGAAATCTTTAAAGAATATATTATTTATATCCAAACTGGTAAACATACAACTACAAATACACTACTTATATACATAGACCTAAAAAATCATAATGTGACAGCTGACATTCATTTTGAAGTTTTAACAATTACCATGAGGAAAAATACTGATCAAAGCAAATGGCAATATCCTTTATTTACTTGCCAAACAAAAATTAGTTCAAGATTTCTGATCTCAGATTATGGTCAAAATCCAAAATACTGAAACTCAGTATAAACATGTTTACTAGTAGAAAGCAGTGCTCCCTTTACTTCCTTTTTATTTTTAATAAATTTTTTGGTTTCAATCTGTAATACAGGTATATGGCTCAAAAAAACAAAGAGGTACACACCAAGAAGCTTTAAGCCCACTGCTTTTCAAATCTACCCTTACCTCCTCACCTCTTACAAGTGACTGTTTTTATTCATTGTTTCTCTGGCTAGTGTTTGCTTTGCAAATATAGAAAAATACATGTATAAATTCTTATATCCTCCTTTTCTTATATACAATTATACTACATAAACCAAAACCTTTTTAAAGAATAAATATTCTGCAAACTTCATTTCAATACACATTTCTTTGGGGCTTAAGCATAACTGTAAAGAAAAATTACAATAACAAACTAGAATATAAGTTCACATTTCATGAAAAGGTAAATAAATAAATAAATGAAAAACACCAACAGCAGCAAAAATTCTACTATATACTCTCAAGAATTTTAAGAAATCTGACACTAAAAGATCTTGGCCTAAAATCACACCTGAATAATTCTCAAAGGAGATAGGCACAGAGGTCAGGCTAAGACTGCTATACCATCCTAGAGACCTCCACTTATAAATGTCTGTTTAATTGTTTTCTCTCTGTCATCCAAGAACTCTTGTTACATATTTGCTCCACATCCCGCCAGAGTTTACCTCCTTCTTAGTGGTTCAAAGAGAAGATAAGTAAAGAAAAGGTTCCTCAAGGCAGAAAAAAACAGTTACTATTACCACTTTCAGGTTCAAAAACAGTACTGGGAAGAAACAATAACAATACACACATAAAAGGACAGAAACAGGTAAAAAAAATCACTGAATAGTGGGGGGGAAAAACTACAGAACTTAGTTATAGCTATGGGTAAAAGTGTTTTTAATAACTGCACATACAACTAACTGAATCACTTACTTGGCTAACACTTTGGTGTGAGTATTGATGACATTCAAGGCTTCCTTGAAACTTCCATTCTGGATAAGGCATACCACCTTACAGTGTAAGGCAGTTACATCATCCTTGTTGATCTGCAGTACTATAGAACAATTTTAGGAAAATATTTTTAAAATCCATTCCCTTTTCACATTTTTACTACATTTTCCCACCCCTGCCTCAGGAAACTACATTTCCAATTTTACTGCAGCAGAAATGATTAGTCAAAACTTTTTTTTTTAAAGGCAGATCTTCATTTTTAACTTAAGGAGTGATAATAAGGAGATTTGTAATTTAGTAATATTTTTAGTAAGATAGATTCCCAATATGCATGTTCCCAAAAGGAGACTGAAATAAAAAAGAGAGAAGCTGTTTTCTCCAGCTTTTTCACCTTGGAATACATACTACATACTATATATTTCATTACTTCACATGGAAAGAAAAAAGTTCACATAGAATTTGGAAACAAATTACTTAGTTTTGAGTACAAGATTATCACTAGATGTCTTGAGTTCTTAGGCAAGTTATCTAGCTACAAATCTTAATTTTCTTATGTGCAAAACAAGTATGAAAGCATTGCCTATTTTACAAGGTTATCAAGAAGATAAAATGAGAATATTTTGGAGCTATCTATAAACTGTAAAGTACAAAAATGCAATTTTTCTTGCCGGCCATAGTTCCAAAAACCATTAGAAAATTTTCTTTTCGCCTAAGATGACCAAATAGGAAGTATAAGGAAGGACTCAGGTAGCTAAGTTTCAATGCTAAACAGCTTCCTGGGCAACTATAGGAATTCAATTCTAAGAATCAAAGGAATTTCTAACAATTAAGAAAATACATATTGAGAAAAAAAGTAACAGCCCTTGATTCAACAGTTCCTGCAAAATACTTACTACAATTCAAAACAAGTTTAGAAATCAAATCATTGTAATTAGTATCTATTTTCCTCAATTTCTGAAATCACCAAAAGTGTATTGTGAGTACAATCACTTCTTTTCATATTAACCAACAGGTTGATGAAATTTATTTATATAACCTCGTTTATTACTGACATACCTTGTATGTCATTACTACTTTAAATAGCCAAGCCCCGTTTTGGTAATTACATTTCCAAATCTACCAAATATAGGCTGCACTTTCAGTAAAGAATTTAGCACGACGGAGATCATTAAAAAGCATGGCCATGTTACAGCTACGTAGAAAAGGATAAAAGAATATAATGAGTAAACCTCATACTGAAGGCAGTTTACTCGAAATTATCAGTTACAAAGCAAAAACAAGCCAAACTTTTCTTTCGACGTTATTTCAAATGTTAGTGCTTTCATACACATCTTCTGATCTAATGACATTGGCTTCTATCTGTGGGAATGCAAGCCTGACATCCAGATCTAGCAGTTAACTCTCCCGAGTCTGTAGAGCTTCCTTCCACCTTGTCAGTACCAGCTTTTACGTGTCGCAAGCAGGTTCTTTGCCCCTGCTGCGGCCCAAGCTCCCTCAACAATTTCGCTAAATAAAAGGAGAAAAGAAGGCAATGTGGAATATTCGCGAAATAAGAAGTAAAAACAGAAGAGTCAAATAAGAAAACAGTCAAATAAGGGGCTGGAAGCAAAGGTCTCTTTAAATCCCTCCCTCGCTCCCCGAGGTGGGGAAAGAGGAAAATACACGTGGCTCTAAACAACCCAAGACTCAAAGCTAGCCTGACGGACCGGAGAGGGGTGACCCACGCCCGCCACGCCAGCCAACCGCTCGCGCGGGAGCCGCCAGGAGTGCAGGTCTGTCCTTCCCGCGTCCATACGGTGGTGGTCGCGCGCGCCAGAAGGAGGCCGCATCCTGGGCCGGCCCTGGCACCCGCCCGGAAACTTACTCTTGTTGACGGTCTTGAGAGCGCGAGTGAAATCACCATTCTGGCCATAACGGTTCACTTCACTCCAGAGCGCAGGAACCGATACTCCCCCGCTGCTGCCGCTCGCCATCTTAGAGTAAACGCCAGAGGGGAGGAACGACCTCTGCCCCGGAAGAGGATCTCAGAGGTGGCCTAGCGAAGGAGGAAGCCCGTGGTTGCTAAGCGTTCGGAGACGGAAGCGCTCCTGTCCCAGAGTCGGCGTCAGACACCGTAATCTTCCGCTCTCGTTGCTAGAAATTCGTGGATAAAGTCGATACACCTTACCAGCAACCGGTCTGGAGGAACTGGGCGTCGGACCCTGGGAGGAGGTTGAGAAGGGGTTCACCAAACAATTTCGGCTCAAAGTGGTGGGCATTTCCGGGGCGACCGCTGCGGGTGAAGCATGTCCTGGTGCCCACGAGACGGAGCTGGCGACAATCTATGGAGGCTAAATAAAAGGTCTATATTATAGGTCTATAGACTCTATAAGGTGGTAAACTACCAACTAGTAGCCATAAGGAGTCATTTGAAGAAGAGGGGCAGAGGAGATAGAGAAGGGAGGAGAGACGGCTTCTTGCTGCTTGAGAATACTTCATAGAGGAGTTGGCATTTGAAAGGGATCTTTAAAAATAATTTAAGAAAACCTGGCGTTGGTTCTGGGTAAAGTTAAGCAGAGAAGCGAATATGAAGAAAGGCAGAGAAGAAAATAATTTCCAGGTGTTTGCACTTGGAAAGAAGTTTCCCAGCACGTTTGGTCAGACCCCTTGGCTGCCCTTTGGGCACCAGTTCAGGAGCAGTAGGCAGTAAAAACGGAAAGATAAGGTGTTTTGGGGTGAGAATGTATGAGTTAGTTCCTGGCTTAGAGACTGAGATGACTATAGACACGTTACTTAATTTATCGAGTCCCAATTTTCCTGACTGCAAAATAGGGATAATACATAATTGTCATAGGGAGAAAAGATAACTGATGCGTCCTGGCATAGTAAGCACTCAAGAAACACATAGAAAGGGAGTTTTAAGTTTTTTTGTAAAATCTTAAATGTCAAGATGTGTGTGAATATTAGAACAGAGTATCAATTGAGTACTCTTGATGAAATGACAGGACATTTTATTGAATGCTTTCTCACTCCGTAGACTCATATCTTGTCAGGATCCTATCACCTCCTGCTGCTTCCCCTCACCTCTTCCCTAGCAACCTAGCTAACGCCTTTTCATCCTTCAAGATTTCTGCATCCTGTTTCCACATTAAAACTTACTTCTTTGACCTTGCAGGCTAGGCAGCTTTCCACATCACACTCTATCATAGAGCTCTCTGTTTTTGAGCATATCATCTTTTAAGCATGTTTAACTCTAGATAGACTATAATTTCCATGAGAGCAGGGCCCATATTTACTTTGCTTACTGTGGTACCCCTAGATCAAGCGCACTGGCTGGCATATACTGAACGTTTTAACTGAATGAGTTTTTTATTCTTATTTCCCCCCTAATCTTAAATTCTTGAAGGCAGAAACTTTATCCTGCTCATGGTTTTTTCCCTATGGTGCCTGGCACATTTCATGTCTGGTCAATACAGTATAATGCAAAATTAGCACTAATGGAGTGAACTCTATCTTGGGAGAATATAATTTCTATGAATTAGTAAAATTTGTGGAATGAGAAGAGCTATGGACTTTCACTGGCTATGAAACTTGCTGGTTTCAAGCCAGTTATACCTAGATTTCAGGGGTGTGTGTATTAAGGAAGTTCTAGGTAACAGTTGGTATACACAAATTTTTGTGCAAAATTTTCTGAGAAAAGGTTTTGTAGCTTCCATCAGATTCTCCAAAGGTGATTATAGTAACCCACCCATCCATCCTTAGGGTTAAGAATCACTGCCTTCATAGTGCTTTTTTAACTTTTCAGATCATTGACTTTATAGGAAGATTTGCAATTTTGGTTTTTGTTAGCTAATTCCATGTACTTTGAAGCTGCTAGAAATTCTTCTACCATGGATTCCTGTTTCTCTTTGTCATTTTGAAGGAATGTTCTGGCAAACAGGATATAAATATATGCATTTAACTTGCCATTCTTGAAACAGGAGTCTTCCAAAATGGAGTGATCTTTTAAAGCATGTATCTAATGCCACTCTTCTACCTTCAGGATAAAATCCAAACTACAAAGCCTAACATGTAAGGTCCTTTATGATCTGGCCTATGCTTGCTGCCTCCTTAAACCTCAGAGGTCTTGTTACTCCCTACTGCCCTTGCATGCTATATTCTTCTAATATATATGTAATTCTACATTTGCCATACTTTTGAGAATTTGCACATTTATTCATTCGACAAGTATTTGAGTGCCTTATATGTGCTGGTTTCAGGCATTATACCAGTTGCTAGGGATACAATTAATAAAAAGACAACCCAGTACAGTTACAGAATCTTTTCTAATCGGGAGAGGCAAAAAACAAATATATACTATGTTTGGCAGTAATAAGTTCTGTGAAGGAAATTAGGAAAGGTAAGAGAGATTGAGAATAGAGTGCAAGGAGTTAAAAGTCCCTTCTTTTCACTCATAATTTACACTTGTATAGATCCCCTCCTCCTTTGTGTATTCAGAATACCCTAAGCTTTATTCTTTGACAATATAGTGTTTTTAAGTTATCTGCCCCCCCTCCCCGAAGATTCCAGGACTCATTGAGGGCAGAAATATGATATTCATTGTTGCATCCTCAGGGCCTTGCACATAGTAGGTACTCAAAAACTTATTTTTGCATTAATGGATTTAGCAATCTATGATTTGAGAAGCTTCCATATAGTTTTGTCATTTTTATCCACACTGAAGCAGGCATAAGAAGTGTTATTTAGCCCAGCATTCCCCAACCTTTTTGGCACCAGGAACCAGTTTTGTGGAAGACAGTTTTTCTATGGACCCACTTTGTTTCAATTATTATTACATATAATGCTTACTACCAAATATAGCTTGTCACTTGCTACTCACTGATAGGGTTTTGATGAGATTACAAGCAATTTATAATGGTCTCTGTGCAGTCAAACCTCTCTGCTAATGTTAATTTGTATTGTGTGCATCCTCAGCACTAGCATCACCACCTTAGCTCTTCAGATGATCAGGTATTAGATTCTCATAAGGAAGCACACAATCTAGATCCCTCATATGCACATCTCAAAATAAGGTTCAAACTCCTGACAATCTAATGCCACTGC
Source organism: Lyroderma lyra (assembly GCA_004026885.1). Classification (NCBI taxonomy): domain Eukaryota; kingdom Metazoa; phylum Chordata; class Mammalia; order Chiroptera; family Megadermatidae; genus Lyroderma; species Lyroderma lyra. Next base: position 27,244 of record PVJL010007839.1, on the reverse strand, counting down.
TGATCTCACAGAAGGCAGAGCTCAGGTGGTAATGAGCAATGGGGAGCAGCTGTAAATACAGATGAAGTTTCGCTCTCTTGCCTGCCTCCCACCTCCTGCTAAGTCAGGTCCCCAACCTCTGGTCTGTGGCCTGGGGGCTGGGGACCCGATTTAGCCCATTTTACAAATGAGAATGGAAGCCCCGAGTGTTGTGCCTAAGGAAAATTTATTTCCATTCCATTGCTATTTTCACTGTTCCACAATGATAAATTAACAACTCCACACGTATTTGAGGTTATGGGAAGTTAAGCACCATTAACAGCATTCTCATGGGCTTTCCAGGGACTGCTGAGCTGAAGATGGCAAGGAGAGACTGATGTTCTATGGCATTATCATACTTTATAAACCACATTATACTGATTCTGCATTTTTCCCATTTTTAGAAATTAGCTAAATGGAATCCTGAATTCAGTTTTTATAGTGAATCAGTTCCACTCGTTCCATCCTCTACACAAGGGGTGTCCAACCTTTTGGCTTCCCTGGGCCACATTAGAAGAATTGTCTTGGGTCACACACAAAATCCACTAACACTAATAGCTGATGAGCTAAAAAAAAAAAAAAAAAAAGGTCCATGCATAATTTTCATGTTTTGAAAGTTACAAATTTGTGTTGGGCTGCATTCAAAGCCATCGCAGTCCACAAGTTGAACAAGCTTCCTAGTGGATATTACATAATTCATTCATGTGCTAGGATATACTTAACATATATTGACTCATTTAATTCTCAACCTTGTGATGAGTGCAGTTAGTCCCCTTTTATATATGAGATAGAGGCACAAAAATTTTAAATGATTTATTGAAGGTCACATCATACCTCACCTGGGCTACATCTTGATCCTGCTTCTCTTATCCACAATAGCCAGAGAACTTGAAAACATGTTAAATATGCCATTATGCCCTTGCTCCAACTTTCCAGTGGTTTTTCCTCACACTTCAGTGTCATAATGACCCTAAGGGAGCTAACCTTTTCTAGATGAACATGTTCTACTCTTATTTAACCTTGCTCGTAAAGCTCCAGCAATACCGGCTTGTTTGCAGACCCTCAAAAAAGCAAGGCTGTTTTTTACTTCCTGTATCCTAATTCTGGAAAGCTATTTTTCCCAACTTTTATTTACATGGCTTGCTTCTATACATCATTGCTCTCTTCCCTCAAAAACCTTTTTCTTATCCCTATCCTTTCACCTTGGTTGTTCATATGTGCATATACTTCCCTGAATCTATTAGATTTATCTTTATGGCTTGTCATCCCCAATAAAATGTCAAGTTTTGTGACAGTAGGAGCCTTGTGTTTCTATTCAGTGCTGCTTTCCTAGAGCCTAGAATAAAAACAGGCAAAACATGTATTTCACAAATGAATGAATAAAGCTTCACACAAGAGTTGATCTTTGTCTTTTATTTGGCTGCAATGTTTAAATTTCAGAAGGCATTAAAACAGCAATTCTAAGCACAACTTTATGATACAAAGTTTAAATAAGTACTACATTATTGGGCACAATTTTTCTTCCTCTTCATGTTTACTTAGTTACAAGTCCATACCCAAAGATGGCAAACCAGTTAAATTTGTGTAAGTTACTTTTCACAACACAGTTAAAATACTTCCAATTATTTACTCTAGCAATGATTAACTACTGAGAATGTATGCACTCTACTAAGAAACTAATAACCACTGATAATGGTCAGTCCTACCACCAGTCCAAAATAAATGTTTGAAAATTGTCATGTACTGTACAGAAACAGGTGGAATTTTTGCTAGGCAAGGACAGAAGAGCTGAAATAGCAGCCAGTGACTGTAGAACCATGAAGGCAAAGCTTAAAGATGTTGTATGAACATATGAAAATTAGGCAGTGCATGATTTTTGAAATTCCCCCATCTGACAGCTAGGCATAGTGAGCATATCAGATTGTAAGGCAGAAGAGGGGAATAAAGTAAAATTTTATTTTCTGTCCTGGAGCTTATAATCCAAGAGTAAGAACTACTTGTAGCCATTGTAGCTATAGGTGATTAGGGAAGGTTTCATGCAGACTGTGAGGATAAAAATCTAGGAATAGATTTTAATTACAGAAATGACATTCTAAGAACTAAATGTATAAATAAGTGGTCCAAAAATTATAGGAAAGCAAGTTCCACTGATGGGTTACATCAGCGAATCTTAACTTACAGACCATGAATAGGCTCCAATGGAATCCAAGAACCAATGGAATCTTTTGTTGGTCACTTGTGTGAAATTTTGTAGGGAGAAGATCAGTAATATTCTTATTTTCAAAGGAGTCTATGTTGCAAAAGAGGTTTTAAGAACTTAATGTTGTAAGTCCTTGGGCAATCAACTTCACAAAGGTGCTGAGAATAAAGACCTATATCACGCTAATACAGAATTTGATCCCACTTGAGGCTTTTGTATAGTGGATGGGTAAACGGTAATAAATTCAAGACTTTGAGATGAGTTGGTTGGGAAAGGTCAGAAAAACATCAAGGATGAAATTCTGAGTTGGGACAATGAGTGTAGCCAGTTACAGGCTTGGTGGAAGATAAATTAAGTTTGGAACATTCAGACAGAGAAACGGATAGCTGGAAATAAAAGTCTACAGACATAGAGCTGGGAGTCAGTAATGCTAGTTTTAGCTGAAGGATTTTATCTGTATCAGAGATCCTTAACATTGTGGGGGACACAGATCCTTTTGATAAAACTGTAATTGCCCCCCTTTTCATAAAGGTAAGCATATACTATGTAAAAATTTTATATGTAAGTATAAGGGGTTCCAGGACACTTGGATGAAAGTTTAGTGATCTCTAAAATCCTCAGGGCTGTATAATGTAACAGTGATTTCCAATCTATATGGTTTATAGATTGATGATGAACTATAATACCTCTTCATAACAACTCCTTTAGAGGTGAATCTTGCTGGGTATACTGCCCAGACTTACACCATTATAGGAAAGAAACTAGTTATGGTTATCAACTGAGAGATTCCAATTTTTGAAAATGATGGTACACTGGGGATGTTAGTGTGGCTAAAATATGTTATCAGAATTAAAAGAATTTTATGATTAACAGAGACACCCACCATAGCCTAGATTTACTAAATCTTTCATTTGGAATGGCCAAGGTAGCTCTACTTTTCTGCCATGGCAAATTGCCCTGAAACCCATCGAGTTCTCAGAAAAGTCCCCTTTCCATGGTTCCACAGTGCTCCTTCATCTTCTAGTGCCTTTCCTATCCTCAGCCACCAATCTCAACTTTTCTTAAAAAAAGAAAAATCAAAATGACATCTCTATCAATAGCTAGAGATAAATACACACCATTTTCTGAGATACTGACTGCAAATAAAAAACAATGCCCTTAGAATTTTGTAAACATCAAATTGAGAGAGGATCATACCGCTCTTACCACCCTTTCCAAGATACAACCATTTTAACTTTCTAAAATGTATGGACTGAAATATAAAGGTCAAGTAGTAACTTCACAGCTCTATAACAGGACATTAGCATTTAAGAAATTTATGTTAACTACCTAACAATGAACATAAAGTGGGTAAGAGATTAATTTTAAGATATCCTTAAATATGTACATATATTCTACTAATCTATAACTCTAGAAACATTTATTTACTAACAAACTGTCTTCTCTGATTGATTTAAAATATTTTCATCTTGCTTGATTTTTCCCCCCTGCAGCTAAACTAGAAATTTATAGTTTTTTATCCTAAAAAAATCCAATGGTGTTCTTCCTTATAAATTGCCCTCTCTGATTTTCTTGTCAGCCTGCTTCAAGGCAATCCATGTGTTTAATACACTTGCTCGCAGTTTGGCCCATACCAAATGGTTGCTTAACCCAAATATCTGAGCAGCAAACTGAGCTGATCCTTCTGGAGAAAGTATGGTCGAACAGCCAAGACCTATTGGTTCAAAAATAAAAAGACAGAAAATTAAGCTATCAATTAATAATGAAAATACCACTTAAGCAACCTATTTTATACTCAGAAATCCTGTCAGCCACAGACAATAAAAAGCTACTGTATTATCCTTGTCTAAAGGATCAATAGGAATTTCCATCCTTACAGTTGGAGTGGTGAAGTGATTATAGAGGATAAATAATATTATCTGCCATAAACAGATATTTTATATACATCATTTATCATTCTTCTCACTGAATCCAAAGGGATAGAAATTTACCTTTTTCTAAGTTCTTTTCACATACACAATCCCTTTCTTTAAATATCTGATGAAAGGCAATAGAAATAAAACAATGGACAAAGTAAGTGGGTAGAAGTACTGTTCTCAGACAAATCTGAGGTATGCTAATTGTTTTGATAATATCCTAGCTACTCCTTTTATCTTTTACACTTGAACTATTGTAACATTTTAAGCAGTAAAAAAATCAAAAGTATCATCTTAATATCAGGTTATAAATAAGTTCAATAGTAATAAGATCTAAAAGAGTAAAAAAGTAACTTCCTTGGGGGCCACAGGTTTGCTCAGGTTCCTGAAGTGGTACTATTATATCTGTCACTAGAGTTAAGGACTGGCTAGCTTATGGATCCAAAAGCTCCATTTCCCAATATTCTTAGAATGCACCAGGCTTTTTGACTATCACCATCCTCAGTAAGAATAGAGTACAAATCATAAAGTTAATTTATTAACTTAATTTATCCAGCTCCAGCATTTATATGACATCAAGTCATGTTACTTAATGTTAATTTTACTGTCATTATCTTTGGTGGGAGTTCCCTGGTGGTGTACTAGCTAAGGCTTCGGCACTGTCAATACTGCAGCCTGGGTTCAATTTCCAACCAAGGAACTATCCCCGCCCCTCCAAAAAAGGAAATTATCTTGGGGATAATGACACTAATAATGACACTGAATGATAACTAGTAACTACCTTCTGTGAAGATTCAATTAGTTAACACAGATAAAGTGCTTGAAGCAATGCCTGGCACATAATTAAGCACTCAATGAATGTCAACTGTTTTTATTAGTAGTATACTAGGTAGTGTTCTAGTAATTGCAATACCTGTGCATACTGCCCAGGACTCCCTTTCTGATATCAGGAAAGTATAATTTAGCGAAACATTAGGTTAGCTAATGAGCATGACATAAGAGAAAGAGAAATGGAGTTGTCAGGATTTTACATAAAACACTGTAATACTGTTCCTCAAAAGATTATCCCCAATTCTAGTGGTCAGAATGTATAAATCTTTCAAATTCCCTGGTTCTCCTTGGACAGTACTAGATAAAATCTGCCTAATTTTTGCTCATCACATTCCCATGGATAGCTTTTTCTAAACTCCATGGATAATACCTATACTACTACTCTGCTATAAATTTGGTTACAGCTTTATTTATAGCTGTAAGTTTTTAATTTGAGAAGTTGATATAAACAAAATGGACATAAACACAGCTGAAAGGCACATGTGGAGTGGTAACTACTTAACAGACCAAGAAAATTTAATCCTAAACTGGACTCAGGAAAAGATGAGAAGCAACCTGACATTATAGAACCCACTCAGAGGTTGAGGAATTATAGCACTAGATGCCTTTGAAGGGAGGAATGGAGTGAAAATGGGTCTAAAAGGATTGACTGAAAGTCAAGAAGCAGTTAGGCCCTCAGTTCCCTTTCCCCACCCTATGTACCTAAACAGTTTGCTCCTTCGACACTGTGGCAGTTTTAAATTTTTCTGAAGGTAAAACAGAATCCATCCAGACTTGTGTGGACTGGAAGATACAGTTGAGGCAAGGCAAGGAATGCCATAGTAAAAATAGGAGTTTAAGTTTATACACATGTTAAAATCCCCAACTTCCAGAATGCTAAGGGCCAGGTTTATTCCTCCAGGTAGGAGACAGACTAGAAAGGTTCTCTGGGTAATTCTGGTCACCGCAGGAAAAAAGACTGAAAGACACTGATGTGAGGGGTTATTCTAAGAACAACCCTTACCAGATCACCCCACAGTGAAGCCCTCTTTTAACAAGCCCCACCCACTTGCACAGGACTTCCAACTGGTTTGTTACAGTGCCCCACTCTTAAATAAGAGCAAACAGCCAAGAATTACATGGCTGAGGAAAAGAACCAAAGTGAATGAAGCAATAATCTTAGAAATAAAAGATGTTACTGCAAAGACAAAACAAGAAAAGATGTTTGGGTTGGGGGTGGGGGAGAGACTAGAGAACAAAAAAGAGCTCTTGGAAATTAAAAACACTTCATTAAAATGAAAAACTCAACAGAAGGGTTGGAGTATAAAATTGAGGAAATATTCCAGAAAGTAGAGTAACAACAGGAAAAAAATACAATAGAATAGCTATCAAGGAGGTCAAAATTTGAGTATTAAATCTAAACATGAGAGAAGAGAGAAAATAAAGAGGGAAGGAAATTAAATAATTCAAGAAAACTAAAAAAAAAAAAAAAAAAAAAAAAAAAAAAAAAAAAAAGAAAAAAAAAAAGAAAACTTCCCAGGACTAAATAATCAGAATTCTAGATTAAAAGGCAAACAGACTCACCAAGACACATCTCTGTGAAATTTAAGAATGGACACACAAAAGATTCTAAGTTTCCACAAAGAAACAAAATTCATAAACAAATGAGAAGACTGGAAAAATTTGAGCAATAACTGGGTATTAGATGATTTTAAGAAAATGTCATACGGTATCATGATTATGATTTAAAAACTGGAATCCTTATCACTTAGAGAAGCATATTTAAATATTTAAGTATAAAATACTATAATGTCTAAAATAGGCTTTAAAATAATCCAGTAGGGGAGGGCTACGGATGCAACAGGATGTTAATTGATGAAGCAGGGTAATGAGTACATGAGATTTTACCACATTATTCTCTCTATTATTGTGCATGTTCAAAATGTTTTAATAAAGAATTTTAAATAATTCAATGTATCTTACCACTGGGCAGTCGAAGAGAAGACCACACATCCTGAGCTCCCCAGTCTGGAGTGAGGGGAGGACAGTTGATAACTGGATATGCAGTGTTACCAGACATCACAGGTCCTAAACCATTGCTTCTGCCTGCCACTGCCACAAATACAGTAGGAATGCCATCCCCTAGGAAAAGCACAAGTTTATAATTATGCTAAATGGTCAAAAGATATTTAAAGATATGTTTAAAAAACAGGGTCTATGTGTCTTAACTCCTTGATTTCCTTAGTCTCCCCCAAAAAGCATAAATAAGACATTTATTACATTATTAAAAATATAAGGTTCACTCTGCCACTTATTATATGTCAAATAATGAAGTTGCAAGAATAGGTTTGGCTTTGTGCGCCACCCCAAAAATACTTAATATGCTCTTGTAGCAACTATCTTTGAAAGGAATACTCAATAAACATTTTTTTTCCAGATGAGAAACATTAGGTTGTCTCCAGGGCTCCATTATTTTAGATCAATGCTATCCTATCAAGACATTTCTTTTTACACTAAATTCTGAAATTATTCCTCCATTTCATGTTTGACTGCCTCAGAAAAAAAGGCTGGTCATTAAAGATACCTGACAGAATCTGCTGCTTGACCATGAGGCCTCCAATTATTGATATGGAGCCTACTTTCTATTGGAGCATATTAGAAACAGTGCTTGAGAGGCTTCTTATTAGGTAAAGACTAATTCTAGTTTTTATTTTCCATGCTTGAGTTTTCAAATCTTTCTCTCTGATCCATTCTTTCATGAGTTTCTTAAATGCTTTGGAGGTGAGTATCATAAAAGCCTAGATTATCACATTTTTCTCTTGAAAATGTGGCAAATCTTTTTCAGCATTACTAGTCTAACATAAACAAATGTTCTAGTTATGTGATGTTTACCTTCATACTCAGCTTTAATCCTCAGAGTTTCATCTGGTCCTTTATGGGCAGATGTTACCCGAAGTTCACATGGAATGCCAAAATTTCCACATGTTTTCTTGATTTTTTCACAGTGACCAAGATCAGAGGTTGATCCCATCAATACTACAACCCTGCATTGACTTTGTGGTTTCAGAAGCAACTAAAAAAGAAAAACATGGATGTGCAAAAGAAAATAAGGACAAAAATGAGTAATTATAGAAATAAGAACTATAAGAACAGCTTTTTTACAGAGCTATAGTTTATAGTAAAAGTACATCTGGACATATTATTTTCTTTCTTAATAGACCAAACTTAAGACAAAGAGAACAAAATGATACAGAATTTATTTTTCAAATAACCTCTCTAAATAAAGAGTACTTCATAATTAAGACCTAAAGAATATGATTTCTTATAAGAAGCAAGGACTATATTTCCTCCTAAGATTTTTAGTATTCTGTTTAATGGAGGTTTTAAGGCACGATCAGCCAAAATACAGGGGCCGTTATAAATCTTCATAAGTTAGTTGCATAAAATTCAAAATACATGTTTCCCAGGAAAATGATATTTTGAATAGTAGTTAGAACCCTTGAATAACTACAAACCCCATTCAATTTGCATGGAATTACAATAATCATAATACCATAAATCTTAAAAGTAATATTTTAACATCACATGAAGTTCCAATTCTGAACTCTGTTAACGAAACCCAGGCTAATGAAACTCTGAGCAGAAGTGGATAGGAAATTTAAGGCTTCTCCTGCAGGGGCTAAAGAAGAAAAAAGTCTAGGTTTCCGTAACACAATTGGGATGAGTATACCTGCTAGCTTAACAGCAGGGGTTCCAGTATGCCAGTGAGAACAGTTTAGCTGGCTCATTATCTTAAAGGTACTCCTTTCATTATAGTCACTGGAAAAAAGAAAATAACTGCACCCTCTCATTTTTTGTTTTTCTTCTGGATGCAAGATTTTCTTGGAGAAAAAATACATAATATAGTATAGATTTACTAGAAAAGGTTTACCTCTACTCTTTCTGCAACCCACTCAAAATTTTTCTTTACCATCTGGAGCCCTTCAGGAGTTACTTCCTTAAGGTCACGATATGACTAGAAAATAAGAAAGTTTAGAATGTAAATATTCTATTAATAATATTCTTGCTATCTGAAATTATTTGGTTTCTGAGTTTTGGATACAGATTATAAAGAGTTCGTATAGCAAGGGATATAACTGAAAATGTACCTGAGTCTACAAATTCATTTCCTAAATGAGACTAAAGAAAGTTGAGATAGTGAAGTATACTTATATTTTCATTTAAGGGTAAGTGCTTTCTACACTAGCAACTACAATTAATTGCCCCAACAATTATACATGAACAGGGACCCAAAAAACCTGGAATGTATTTATACAAAATTGTGTATTTATTCTTACATGTTTAAACTTCAGTCACCTTCAAAGTACTCTCCATTTGATACAACATACCTATTGAGATGCTTGATTCGCTGCTCAAAACAAGTTTTTGACCTTGTCAATTTTGATGCCTTTTAGCATTTCACCTCTTCCACATTGGCAAAATGTTTCCTTTTGAGGACTTTTTTTCCAGCCAGGGAAAACAAAAAACGTTGCTGGGGCAAGATTGGGTGAATGGGGAAGGTGGGGCATGGGAGTCATGCCATTTATTGGTTAAAAACATCTAAACACTCAGTGCAGTATGTGGAGGAGCCTTGTCATGTCACACACCGTTGATGTAAATCACCCAGCATGAAACAGGCAAATGTGTTGAAAGAGTTTCCTAAAAAAATTCACTGAAGTTGAACACAGCCTCTCACAATGCCAGCTGGCACAATGCTGCAGACGGGTTCCTAGAACACTCACCTAGTAGGGGAACCTGTACTACAAGGGGCCTGCCCCCTGTAAGATAATTCCGTCTTGAGTCCTGCTCTAATTTTGTTGTACATATGGAAGAGCAGAAATAGAACCTGGTAAGATCCAAAAGACTTGAGACATGGAGTTCCCTGATGGTGTAGTGGCTTGGGGCTTCCGTGCTGGCGCTGTTGGCGCTGCGGCCTGGGTTCGATTCCCGGCCAGGGAGCTACCCACATACCAAAAAGCAAAAAAGACTTGAGACAGAGTTCCTAACATGCCAGTTACTCTTGTTCTTGTGGGAATATCTATCCTCTCGAGCCTTAAGTTTTCAATTAGCCAAATGGATAATACTTGCTCTGTGTGAGGCTATAAAAAAGTGAGAAATCTGCTTTGTAAATTTAAAGTATTATTCCTACCTTTTTTTCAGGATATAGGAACTAAAAGATATTTATCCTTAAATATAAATAGCATTCAACAACTCAGGCTTACATAATATCATAAAAAACAAGAACTGCCTTTTGTTTTCCTTCCATCTTCCCTCTCTTCTCAAAGCCAGCCTTATCTCACAAAAGATAACAAAAAAACCTAAAGCATCACCTACCTGTTTGTCTTTCTGTTGGCTTCGATCTCCTGATGGCCAGAGTCTCCAGGAATCATTATCAATAACATCAGCAAGAACAATTTCTTTGGTGGTGACATCGACACCAAATTCAATCTAGAAACAGCATATCACCGAAGTTTTTAACAACTATACTACTAAAGAAATTTCTCTGTATAATCTTTACTGTCAAATCTCCATTTTATTTGTACCTTCATATCAACCAGTGTACAGTCCTGGGGCAACCAGGATTTCTCCAGTATTTCAAAAATAGCCTGTGTAGCATGACTCATGATATCCACTTCAGTTTGGCCTATAACAAGTCCAGCAAAGCAAAATTTTGCAGCAATGAGCTGTTCCTCAGACCACTGTGGATCATTATTAGCATCATCCTGAGAATAAAGCATAAGAGAATAATTAATTTAAATATAAGCTTTTTAAACTTTTCAGATAAACAAGGTCCTTTTTTCTTTGAGCATGAATTACTCAGAAATACTCATTTTCTCTCAAGTTTATTTAAAATATCCTTTAATAAACAGCAATTACTTTTAATGTCTTCTTTTAATAGCTAATTTAACATTCAAAATATTTGGATGAGTAACTTATTCCAGGTCATAAAGTACTTGAAAGAATTTGCTCTATATAAACTAATTTAAGCACCAGTTTGTTATTTTTATTTTTCCTTAATCACAGTCAACAGAGATGGTAAAAAGGTCAAAACACATTTTAGCCTTCCAAATCTTCCAGAATGCAGTTTTCCTAATCTCCCAGCCTTGTTTTTGAAGAATTCATATAAAACTACAGGTCTTCATGAACATTATTTGATAATTCAAGTGACTTCATCCAAAGTAAAGAGATTAGTGAAGAAAAATAAAACACTTTCATTTTATTCTTAATGTCATAAATTTTACAAGAAATTTTTTTTTATGGATTCTTGATTTGTATAATGATAATCATTATTCAGATGCTTTAAACTGTGCAGTTCACGGATTAAAATACAACACTGAGATTGCTTCTGAAGTAGAACTGTGCTTAATAGCATCAACAGAGATGGAAAGAGAAAGGCAGTTTCAATAAAGAAAACCAATACAAATTCATAACCACTGATTTCTACACACTTTATTGTCTGTTTTGCTTATGAGACATTGATAATAGTTTTTATTTTTTAGAATATAAAAAAGATCCCTCATATTAGCCTCTACTTCAACCTCTTCAACTGTTTATTAAAAATTTTTTTGAATTATTTTTTTCTTCTAATAACTAATTTTAATTTGTTTATTTTGTGAGTCATCTTGGTCAAAAGTAAGATAGATTGTTAGATGTTTTCTTTTAAAAACCTGAATTGTCATTGCTAATTGAAGTGTACATTACTGACATGTTTTTGGACAACTGCAGTATCAAGAGCTTTAATAATGTTTAAACTTTTTGACTTGGTATTTATAAGTTGGTGGCTAATGTGACAGTAAGACTAACAGACACATAAAATATTTACCTTGAAGAACATCTCCACCTTAGGTGGGTAAAACTTATATCCTTCCTTGACACCTGGATTTCTTTTAAGAAAAGAACCAGTTGCTATTCTTCTACAAACCCATTCAATTGGAATCATTTCACATTTAGGTGCAATAAAAGCTGTCTCCCCACACATTGTGGTGAAAGCAGTTTTAATTCCTATATATTGATAAAAAGTAAAAAGAAAAGCATTAAAATTTTACTTTAACAGGTAGATCTGAGGCATAATAAAACCCTACTCCTAAAAAAACAAAAACAGAACAACAAAAAAAAACACCTCTTACCTAGCTAAATGAATTACCCTTAAATGGCGCTATCAAAAGTAAATTAAACTTTTTTAAAAAGTTGGGATTAAGAAAATAAATTAATATGCTTTCTACCACTTATCCAAATTTTCAGGAATATTTTACTTTAATGTCACATGGCAAAGTATGAGGCCCGTCCAGAAAAAATACAGCTATAAATGCCTCTAATTTTCATATTACATGGCTGGATACTTTCCAGACATCCCTCATATACTAGATCAGAAGATATAGATCCCAGTGTCTTTACCACTCATTAATTCATTCATTTAAAAAGTACTTATTGAGTACCTCCTCTGCTAGTATACATCTAAGTTTGTACAAGGCACATAATTCATCTAGTTTAACTTAAGCTCCTTCATAAGTAAGACTCTCCTAGGAACATTAAGGGGGAGACTATTGGAAGAGTCACTTACCTGCTTCCTGTAACAACTGAAAAATACAACTGGTAATTTTATTTGAAATTGCAGCTTTTCCTTCCAGGTGGTTCTTTCTGGCTGCATTTCCTGCTGTAATCTGGTCCTTGGACTGCAGGAGGACTTTTCCTGGGTTATCCAACAATTCATAGACTTCTTTTGTTTTACCCTCATAGAGTTTTTTACCAATCTTCAGTACTGTGGAAATAAAATAAAAACATCAGATTTTTAGGAAGAAATTTCCTGAATATTGAAGAATAAGTACCTAGAATGATGAATTAGTGAACATACAGAGTGAGTAAGTAATAATTTAATAAAAGTTAACTCATCTGCATAGAGGCCTATACTCTACCAAGTTTGTTTTTTTTGTTTTTTTTTTGCTTTTGGTATGTGGGTAGCTCCCCAGCTGGGAATTGAAGCCAGGCCGCAGCACTGACAGCGCCAGCGCCGAAGCCTTAAGCCACTACACCATCAGGGAACTCCCTCTACCAAGTATTTTTACATGCACCATCACATTTGATTCACAAAGTTTTGTGAAGAATTATTACTATGTAAATAATTAGATCAGAAAACTAAGTATCAAAAAGATGGAGGTCATGCAGATAGGAAATGGCACAGCCAAACAAAATCCTAAGTGTCCTGATACCAAATTCTGTGCTCTTTCCACTATCTACCTGCTTCTCTCACAGCAGAAGTGAAACAATTAAGATATATTAAAATTAATGTATAGTAGTATTTTCATACATATACTTATAATACAATAACTAAATCAGGTTGGGGGCAAAATGCTATTATTTTTCTTGACTTCTGCTTTCCATGGCAAGCAAAATAGGAAAGTTCTGCCAGATGGGTTCTTGATTTCAGGTTAATGTGCAAGAGGAGGCACCACCACCCACTACAATTAGCCCATTTGGAAGAACCTGTTTCTCAATCCTGCTTCCTAATCCCCCACTCTTAACCCTTTCTCCTGTTGTAGGAAACTATAAGGATGTAAGGACAAGAGAATTAAATTTTGGTATACCTCATAAGACCTAAAGAAAGTAGACTCTAGTCATAAGAATAATCTAGACTTTCTTCTCTGATGTCTAGACTAGGATAGGTTGCCCTGCTATGAACCTGTGATCCCATAGTCTGTATATTTCTCACATTACACTTATTGTGGTGTCTTGTTTAATTTCAGCTTTCTTCAAACTCAGGTCACTTGATAGCAGGAACTCTCTCTCCTTTAACTGTTACATCCCTACTACCTGGCACATGTACACTAAAAAATAATGATACTGAGAATAAGTCCGTGTTCTGTGAGCATAAGAAGTGATTTCTTCCCTTGGAAATTTTAAATCCTTAAACTTCTATTATCTCTGACCACATCAGGGGTGCCCAACCTTCTGGCTTCCCTGGACCACACTGTAAGACCTGTCTTGGATCACACATAAAATACACTTAACACTAACAATAGCTGCTGAGCTAAAGAAAAGGTCAGAAAAATTTTCATGTTTTAAGAAAGTTTACGAATTTGTGTTGGGCTGCATTCAAAGCAGCAGGTTGGATATGTGGCCCAGGATGGCTTTGAATGCGGCCCAACGCAAATTCCTAAACTTTCTTAAAATTATGAGACTTTGTTTTTAGCTCATCAGCTATCATCAGTGTTAGTGTGACCCAAGACAATTATTCTTCTTCTAATATGGCCAAAACGGTTGGACATGCCTGCCTGAGGTGTTCCCTCCTTCTCTGCCCAACTGCAATGTACACACATAGTGCTCTAAACATACTGAAGCTCTGTCGTGTACTCTTTCACCATGGTCTTTTCCCCCCACTACTACCTACCCCTTTCCTTCTTCTTCCTAAATTAAATATTCATCATCAGATTTCAACCTAATCCTCACTTCATTCTAGAGGCGTAGAAAGGAATGACAGGAGATAAGACTGTCCAAGAGTTGGGCGAGGGTGGGGGGGGGCGGGGGTGGATCAGATTACCACCTAGTGAAGGTAACAGTTAAACAAATCAGTTATAATTCAGTTTAATAGTTGCCACTGCAGGGTACATAATTTAGAAGATGAATCCCTATCTCCTATTATGTCTTGATTTACTGACAAGGTTTAAAAGGACCTTCAAGATACAGCTCAGATTAGTACTCCAAATTCAGATTTCTCTATTCCCGTCCTAGAACTCCAACTTCAGGAACTAAATTTCTTTATTCCCCTCCAAGGCTTTGGACATGCTCTTCCATAGGCCTAGAACAGTTTCCTTCCCTTCCATTTCACTAGTCAACCTTCAGGTCTCATAAGCCTTGTTGACAGAATTTAGACTTTGTCCTAAGAACAACCATGTAGCTTTTCAGCACTTTAGTAAAATGACAAATTCCTATATTAGAAAGATCAGTATGGCTCCTGTGTGGAGAATGAAATAAGGGGTAGGTGAAAGAAAACTAGAGACTGACTAATTAGGATGCCAAGGCAGCAATCCAGGCAAGAAATGCCCTTGTTTGAGGAAAGAAAAGGCAGTAGGAAAAAGACTCAAGATATTTAAAAGGTAAAAGTTTTAAGAACAATTGATTCACTACAGGAGATAACAGAGAGGGGAAAGTCGAGGATGTTGCCTAGGTTAGATAAAAGGCAAAACAAAGTTTGTAACTATTGCCCTCATTCCCAATTTAGTTGAATCAGTATTTATTATCTAGTCATTAAACAAGGTAGGGATTTCAATGAATGGATAAGAATAATTTAAGAAACAATCATAGACATAAGCTACAAGTACTGAAATGCCTGCTACAAATTTGTGGATGAATTGAGAAAAGGGTGATGAGGACTGAAGACACGTGGAATTGAAACTTAAGTCCTGAAAAGTTTAAGAGATAAGAATATCTAGGGCTGTACTGTATAAGGTAGTCACTAGCCCCATGTGGTCATGAAATACTTGAAATGTGGCTACTCTAAATTGAGATGTGAGTTAAGTGTAAAATACATAATGTATTTCAACATAAAAAAGGGATGCAAAACATCATTAATTATATTGACATGTTTAACTGATACTATTTTGGATACACTGGGTTAAAGAAAATATATTAAAAGTAATTTCACTTTTTTTTAAATGTGACAACTAGAAAACAAAGTTATACATATGGTCTCACATTTTCTTTTTATTAGATAGCACTGTTCTAGAAGAAACAGCATAAGCACAGGGAAGAATAAACTTAATGAATTAACTTGAATGGAATATAGGCTTAGGGTTCACAATAGAAAAAAATCGAAGTTAGAGTTGAGAGGAAGGAAGTAAGCAGTTGCAGGATGTGAATGAAAAGGTCTTCAGACTGGATTTTAATAGTTCTTGGATTGCCCTTGAACATTTTTGAGCAAGAAGTGCCATTTAGAAACCATAAAAATGACAGTTCAGCAATATTAACTTGTCAAGAACATGCAAGATGACAGGGAGTGGAAGAGTAAAGATTTTAGAGAGTCTACCAGTTTAGATACTACACTTGATTTTAATCAAAAAGGCCAAGAAGCGATCTACCAGTTTAGAGATATGGCAGGAAAAATTCAGATCTAATGCCTTGATTTTATGGGGTTGTTACTCAATTATCTTCTGATCTTTTTGTTAGTCCAAAATTTTTAAGTTCAGTTTTTCTATGTGGAAGACAATGTACTGATAGGCCAATACACGGATTTTGGTTCACCAAAAAAAAGAAACTGGGTTTGTGGGGAAAAAACGTTTTGTCAGCATAAATGGCACGGTCTTTCCTGAGGATATAATCATTCGTGGACAAAATGATTACTAAATATGTTAAATGCAAAGTGAAGCAAGGATACTTTTTGCCTGGTGGTTCTGAAGCTCTCCAAAACTCTCAGGACACCAAGACTACTTTAAAAACACACACATTAAAATCTGGACAGAAAATAACAAAATTTCAGAAAGTTCAATGATTAACTTTGTGGAATAACAGGTTATATTAACCTAACGGGAAAAGCAAGATTTTGGGTTGGAGAGTCAACACTAGATGTTCCTGTGGTGTTTTTCAGCAGCTATTGATTAAAAAACTGATTTCTACGGCACCTCTCCAACCCCTGGGTCATTTCTTTCTAATTACCCTTTTCCTCTACTTTGTTCTTTTTCCTCACACCAGAAAAGCAGTTCTGGGTGTTTAAAAAAGTTTGGAGAGGTTTGGGTGTGCTTTGTTTCCAAGGCACCGTCCGCGGGGCCTCAGCCACGTGACCGTCCGCCCAGCGGCCTAGAGGGGCGGCTGCAGGGAGACTGGGCACTGTCCCGGGAAGGCTGTCGTCCGGGCCACGGGGCGCGCACGTGTCCTGTCCAAGCCGCGAGTTCAAGGCCCGAAGTGAGGCGGAAAGGCCGTGGAGGGCAGGAAGTCCCCGGCTTTCCTGGGGGCGCCTGTTACTCACCTTCTGCTGTCGCCATTATCCTCGGTGGCCTGGGGCCAGTGGCCGCGCTAGGAAAAGTAAGGTCTGTGGAAAAGAGAGGCTCTCAAGGCGGGATAGGGAGGCGCTGCCCGCAGACACGCCCCAAGTGGGGCCGCGTGACTCTGAGCATCCACTCACGTTCTGGTCAAGCACCAATAACATCGGCGAAAACCCTGGGCGCCGCCGACACAGGGGAATTTTAATTCGTGGAGTAAGATCTTTTCTGGAGGATTCCCGCCGCGCAGGCGCAGCGACGCAGACCGTCACCCTCCCTGCGCTGCGCCGGCGCTATTCCAGGAGAGGCGAAAAGTGGCGCGCACTGGCGGCCCCACCCCATTCTACAGAGGCTTGGTGACCGGGCCCCTTCTCGGCAGGGATAGCAGTTGATAGGCTGGAGTGTACCAAGTAGTGACTGATGGAGGACAGCATGTGGGGAGGGTCATACAAAGTTTATATCCTCTGGGAGAGAAATTGCGTTAACCTCACTAGTCTCATCCCCATCCCCATCTTGTAAATCAAAAATAACGGAGATCTACCGGAGTAGAAGAATTAGCCTCTAAAAGAGCTCCAGTCTCGCTCCACCCTACCAGAGCTTGTGACTCCGCCTCTCATCTCCCTCTTCCAACGCTCCATTGGTGAACCCGGAGGGGGCGGGACAGGGTGATGTGGGGCGGGGTGGGGAGGGAGGCGAGCTAATCACGCTCACTTGGGGAAAGAACGCGCCGCCGCAGTAGCAAGGGTCTTACCCCTGGGAAGGAAGCGGCTGTCGCGAGCTTTTGAGGCGTAAGGGCCGTGCGGGCAGCTGGTTGGTGCTTAACACCCCTGCCGCGGCGGCCGGTCCCTCCACGTGCTTTCTGAGGCGACATGGAGCTGGAGGAGTTGGGGATCCGAGAGGAATGTGGTGTGTTTGGGTGCATCAGCTCAGGAGAGTGGCCCACGCAGCTAGATGTGCCGCATGTGATCACTCTGGGACTCGTGGGGCTTCAGCACCGGTGAGCAATCCGGTGAGGGGCGGGGGTGGGAGGGCGGCTCGCGTGCTTCTCCATCTGCCCAGGCTTCCTGTGGCTCAAGTTGGTGATCTCGCGCGCTCTTGAGAGTGGGGAGGTTGGACCTCTCTTACCGGAACCTGTATCTGCCTGTGGCATCGACCCGGTTGCCAAGGGCGTGTGCAGGGGCTACCTTGCCTCCCTGGACCTTAGCCTATCTCCCCACCATCCCAGCTCTGAAATGCTCTTTAGGGTCTTCTCTTCCTCCGGTTTGTGCACCCAGACTGCTGGCCCGTTTTAATTTGTCAGAAACTGGAGCTGCTCTTGTGATAGGTTTGTGTGGGATGGCTGCTGGTCCAGGACCTACACCACCTTGAGGTGTTCGCGCGCAGCCTCTAACCACTGTAAGCTTTTGTTTGCAAGGGCAGAGCTATTGAGCCGATTGTGGATTTGAAGGCAGTCATAGCTGTGGGAACTTAGGGATCCGAGAGTTCAAACCATGAGAAACAGAACTCGTTTGTGTTCAAAAGGAACTACTAATTGTAGATCTCATGTAAATTAACTGAAATAAACCAGTAACAGGGAATAGTGCATCTGCAAAAGATTCATTTGTAAACGTTTTAGATACTGAATGAAAAGGTTAGTAGTAAGAAGATGCCAGAAGGTAACTGCTCTCCTTAAAAGAGGGAGAGAGGTGTAGTTCTTGTGTGGCAAGATACACATTGATATTGAGAAATTGGTAGGTCCCTTTGATTTAAAAATAATTTTGTTTTCATGATCTTTCTGTTTCTTACTATTTGACTTAACTGAAAGTTGACAAACAATTCTGTTGGGTTAAGAAATACAAACCTAGGTTTGATGTTATCAGTGAAAGTATTGCAAAGTTCTATAAGGCAATGCCACAGCAACTTCTAGAACAGTTAAGGAATTTAGCAGTAACATTTATCGGCAATATGGGTGCAACATGTATAATGCATTCCAGGTGTTCAGCTCTTCCTCATCAAGCTTAAATTAGAATAAATTTTTTTCCCTCTATTCAGGCTCCCAAATACTTGAGTTTCACATCTTGTATTCCTTGTTTACTAAGTAACTTAGAATCTGGGATGACTCTCAAAATACTCTTAAAAAGTGTATTTTTAACTTGAATCACTCTAATTTTGACTAATTGTGGGTTGACTGTAAGGGAGATCTATTTTAAAATACATTTATTGAGAGTAGTAGATATATAATCCAAGGAAAAAGTAAAGTCTATAGCGTAGTCCAGAGCAACATTAGTTTATATCATTCTTGGGAGTAGTTATTTTGGATGTTCCCTTATGGGAGAGGTGTGCAGAAACCAAGGAGCTATAGAGTTGCCTGGTGGTAAGTGAGAAATACGTGAACTTATCTTGATTTTTTTTTAACTATTACTTTCTAGCTAAAATAACTCAGAAAGCTTGTCCCCATTATCTCCTCATGAAATACATGCCTAAAAGAAATGGGCTGATTTTTTTTTTTTTTTAATTAATGCAGCTTGATTCCTAGGTGCATACATTTGTTTACAAGTGCTTTTATGTGAAAGAATTGAGATGATATATAAAAGATACAGGTAATAAAAAATGTCCTTATGTGATTACATGATTAAGACTTTCCTCATATAGGATAGAATCATTAAGATGACCTTAGAGGCCTGACTGGTTCTAACCCATAATTCTATCCAATTAAAAATTTTAAATTAGCAAAGTCTTCACCCTTTGGGGGAACTGACTCTGATTGGAAGAAAAATGAAACTCCCTTAGGTCTGAAAGATACAATCTTCTGTTAGTCTAAACTCGAAAATAGGGGTCAAAATTAAAAACTGTTTTTACATGGCATTGAATCAAGGAATGTCAAAACTGGAAGTCTATATAAGTTGTCATAGCTTGATATACAGTAGGGTTAGTTTTATACAGAGGTGCCAAAAAATGTACACACATTTTAAGAAAGGAAAAAACTATTAAAATTTTAAGACAATATATACTGATAACAAAAGATGAATACAAGTCACTTTTGAATTCTGCAATTATAAGAGGTGCTCAAAGTGGTTACCATCAGCGTCCAGACACTTCTGATTACAGCGAACTACTGCTTGAGCAACATTGACCAAAGTGTCCACTTGTATCACTGTGCATGCCATTCATTTTCTTCCCGAAGTACTGCCAGTGTAACTGGTTTTCTACAGTACACCACATCCTTTAAGGTCCCTCATAGGTAGAAGTCACGGGATGTTAAATCAGCAGAATGTGAGGGAAACTCAAACAACTCTCAAATTTCAGCTACCACTTCAAAATAGTCTTGAGCTCCTTAGAACCACAACTGTGCTGCTACCATTTTCTTTGACTGTTCTGCCTGTCACATGGTCATATTAGCATTCATTTCATTAATGCCAACTTTTTGAGCGAACGTCATACTACATATTGCTACCATAATCGAATTCAACTTTGAAAAGGAATACATAGATTACATCTCTTAAAATATACATACATTTTTTGGCACCCTTGGTGGGCGCGTGCATGCGTGTGTGTGTGTGTGTGTGTGTATGTGTGTGTGTGTGTGTGTAGTTTTAAAACAACAGCAAAGAGATTTGATTGGTTTTTTTCTTTCCTTTTGATGAAGGAATTTCTCTTTTACACATTACCTTCCTAAAACAAAATCTAGAAGGTGATACTGCTATCACTTTTGCATTGTATTTGGTTCTGTTTCTGTCTTAGGCATAATCTAACCTAAAGAAAAGTTAGTGTCAGGGATAACAATACATGAAAGTTACTATGTATTTCTATAAAAACAAATGAATTTTCAATTGCTGGACAGTCATGTACTGGATACTTAAATCCAGATGAGTTCATACTTCTTTTTAGTAGTTGTTTAGGCTATTTGCAGATTTATTCCATAGCTCTACTTTTTGTCAGGGCTGTGTTAGTTTACCATTGCAAATTAAATTATCTTCTTTAGCTGCATAAGGTGTGTGTGCATGCATGTTTATGTTAGATTTCATGTACTCACCATATGCTTTTTTGTTCCTGAAAACATCAGTTAAGTAGTTTGCAGAGTTCTGGACCAATCACACACACCCTTGTAGATAAAAAATCTTAATCTTTAAACCAGTCGCATTTTATGGAAATTGGTATATTTGAAGACTCCATAAAAGGAATTACTAAAACTTCATAGATTTATCTCATCAGTCAACTAACTAGTTAACCTTTCCTTAGTTAAGAGATGCCCTTCAGTGAATTATTAATTTCCTGGGTTACAATTGAACCCTATAATTGATAAACATTTTTATACCTCTTCTAAAAATGTATGAGATTTACCTGATGAAGTTGGGTCATGGAGGGGGTCTGCTGACTACAGAAACATTTTATAGAATCTTTTGGTTCTGTTAATGCTTTGAGGAAAACTGATTTGCATTGGTCTCTGGAACAGTTTTCTTAAGAGATACAGACACTGGCTCTGCAAACAGTATATAACATTATTATTAGAAAGGGACTTGTGAGAAAGAGAGATGCACTCAGATAAACCTCCATGGAATTAGTTCCAGATATTTTTATTTAGTTTGCTGGAAAACACAGGAGTGGGCTGTGAGAGACTTTGCTTTGAGTTGCCAAATTAAGGTTGGGGATAACTTTATTTTTATCTCTTAGTAATAATGACCAAATATGTCACATTTCTGTAGTGTTTTACATCACCTTGGTTGGGAAATGACTTACTTTTAAATCTGTCCTTGCTAATTATTCCAGTCTTTGATTTTGAAAGACTTTTAGTTCAGTTACTTTTGTAATTTAGTGATTCTTAGTTTTAAGATCATATGTGGTTTCAGTTCTTCCAGTTATAACTTTTAGGACTTTGCATTTTGCAATAATCTGAAGCAGAATTTATGTATCCTCAAAAGAGTGTCAAAGTATTAGGGCTTTGTTATTCTGGTCAATATTGGGAACAGGTCCTTAACATAAAACTTGAAATCTAGCCCCAAAGTTCTTAGTCTGTTTTCTCATCTGTTTGGCTAAACTTGTATTTAAAGTTCCAGCACTCAAATTTAGTGGGTTGGGAATGGTACTTTTGTGTGGTTAACCTTTAGCAATTTCCCTTTTCAATACCATATCCACTGGAGACCATTAACAGAAGGCCAAAGTGTGGCAACTCATCTGACTTGGAATTTATGTCCAAAAATGGAGAAAAGCATTTTCAGCTCACTTGAGAAGGGTTGTCAGATGGGCTGGTGAGTGGGGAGGGGTGGATTCCTGCTATTCTCTAATACTTTATTCAAAAAAATTTGTTGAGTTCCTACTACACATACTCAAGGCAGAGTGGTAAACACTAGGAACACTGTACCACACAGGACATATGTGGTCTCTGCCCTTCACAGAGAAGCAGTGTAGCCAATTGGTTCAAGAGCATAGACTTCTCTATACTTGTTTCCTTCTCTGTAAATCGATGGTAATGATAGCACCTACCTCATTGAGTTGTTGTAGGGATTAAATACATTAATAGTTTTAAAGTGCTTAGGGCACTACCTGGATATATGCACCCATGACTCAGCAGACACATATGTTTATTGGGAGACATGCAGAAGAATTTTTACAGCAGCATTATCCATAATAACTCCAATCTGGAAACAATGGAAATATCCAACAGTGAAATGGATGAAGAAGGTAAGTGGGATGTAGTTCCTGTAATGGAATAGTCTACATCAATAAAAAAGAATGAACTCCTGCTACAAGTAAAATCACGAATAAATCTCACAAGCAATTTTGACTAATCTATGGTGATAGAAGTCAGAATAGTGATAAACCTTGTGGAGGTTAGGGGGATGATTCATGACTGGGAGGCCTCTAGGATCCTAGTGTAATGTTTTATATCTTAGTTTGAGTGGTGGTTGCATGAGTGTTTTCACTTTGTAAAAATTAAACTCTTCAATTATTTGTGCTGAAAACAAGTTGATAAAGTTATAAATCTAAAATGCTAAAGTTGGATTATCATAGAGATCCAGACAGAAACAGTCATTTGCTCTATGCTGGGTTACTAGGAGTCAGAGAGAGAGAGTGGAACTCAGATTTTCTGATTCTCAGTCTGGTGCTTTTTCTCTTATTCTGTGTTTTCTTCTGTATGTTGTACTATATTTTATTACCTTTCCTGATATCTTTAATGGGTCAATTGAGACTTACAGCTCACATAATTAGGTTGGCTTCTGAGTTTGGCTTATTTGTAGAATTACTAAAATGTTACATCCATTACTAACTATCTTTTGAAGAAAACCAAAATTCACAATTTATTAGTTTGTAGGATTTTTTTCCCTTTTACATCCCAGTCTTCTGACAGCAATCACTATAAAGTGTAATTTAAAGGCTCATGATAAATGTGTAGTTGTGTAGAAATTTCTAACTATGGGAAAGTTTCCATTTAATCTGTTACTTTCACTGTAAATGAGGTATGTGAAAGAAGTGATTTCTTAGCATTTTTTACTCTCACATAGCTCATGAATAATGTATTTAGTCTAATTTGTCAAGGACAGGAATAAATATCTTATCAGGAACAATCAACAGAAGTTTTTCTCACTGTGAAAAACAGTGGTATTTCTCAGGCTCTTACCATCTTCATGCGCTTTTCTCTTGATGCTGAAGGTTCTTGGGTTTTTTACATGACCTTCAAGTAATTTGGGGTTTTGGGGGGTTTTGTTTGTTTGTTTGTTTATTTTTGTTTTGGGTAGTTCCCTGGCTAAAACTTGAACCCAGGCTACTGTGTTGAGAGCGCCAGAGCCTAGCCACTACACCACCAGGGAACCCCCTCAAATAATTCTTAAAACAAACAAAAGAACATAGGAAAAGAAGAATGATGTGAAATCATTTAAAATATATTAGTCTTTAAGCATTCAAGTACACTAAAGAAAGAACATTTAAACAATTGAACCGATAAAGAAGAATAAGTAAGAATTAGGAATATTTTGGTACAAGGTTTGAAAAGAAATGGAAACTCTTGACTTAAATTAGGTATGTATTTTGTAATAATTTTTGGGTCATTTGAAAATAACAGTGGTATTAGGATTTCATTTTTGCAAAGTTTCTTGCTAAGTTAAAATGAAAAGAGGAAAGTTTATAGCATTTTTATTGTAAAAGTTCTATTCCAAGGTTTGCCATGTTTCCATCTGGCATTTCTGAGAATGGGTTGTCTTAGAATCCTGTCGACTTCATAAAATCTCATTTTCTTTGACGATTGCCATTTTTCTTTTGTAAAACTCTATTTATATTTTTAAGTTTCTGTATTTAGTACAACATTGTTTCCCATCTCTGTCTATTCCGAACTGCATTAGTCATCTGACAGCTTCCTCAAATATTTCGTTTCTCGTGGCCCCTTCAAGCATCTGCTTAATTTTTTCCTCAGACCGTATATGTGTATAAACGCTCTAACCTCATTGTCACACTCATGTTTTCCAGTCTCTGTGTTGCTTGCTGTTATAATCTGTAAATGACTTTCAATGTCTTCTAAAAATAATATGATTACCTGTAAATCAACATGATTTACAGTTATTCAAACTTATAGATAAATCATGTTTTTGAATATCATTTATTTAAAACAACCTGGATTGCCATAATGCTGTGGACTCCAACCTTTTTGGCACCAGGAACTGGTTTCGTGGAAGACAATTTTTCCACGGACCAGGATGAGGGGAATGGTTTAGGGATAATTCAAGCACCAGATGCAGCTTAATTGTCACTTACCACTCACTGATAGGGTTTTGATATGAGTCTGCAAGCAGTTGATCTCATATTATGGTCTCTGTGCAGTCAAACCTCTCTGCTAATGTTAATCTGTATTTGCAGCTGCTCCCCAGCACTGGCACCACCTCAGATCATCAGGCATTGGATCCTCGTAAGGAGCCGGCAACCTAGAACTCTTGCATGCACTGTTCACAATAGGGTTTGCACTCCTATGAGAAACTAATGCCACTGCCGATCTGACAGGACGTGGAGCTCAGGCGACAATGCCAGCAATGAGGAGCAGGTGTAAATACAAGTGAAGTTTCGCTTGCTCGCCTACCACTCACCTACTCTGCAGTCTAGTTCCTAACAGGTCATGAACCGGTACTGCTCTGTGGCCCGGAGACTGGGGACCCCTGCCTTAAAGCACTGAGAATTATAATAATTTCAATGAGTCATTTTTTTTTCAGACATTCATATTCAGATAAAATATTTTTAAAATTACAAGGCAGACTCATTCCCAGTATTAGAATAATTTCACTGCTTTCATCAATGGGTAAATTTTCATTAGATTATTTATAAATATGGGAGTCACAGTGTTGACTAATTGCTTTTAGTAGGAAGTAGGAATAGATGTTTTCTGTCCTCCCCTACTATGTTCTCTACCAGCTCAGATATAATGAGGCCATATATGTAATGGAGAGTTCTCTGTAAGTACTTAAAAGTGGTATATATTAGACTTTAAATATCATTAATATTTAAAATTCAACAATTTAGACCCTGTACCTGACCCAATGTGTTGTGGTGCTTTGGTGCCACCCACTGCTTCTGTCAAAAAACAAAGAAAATAGCAATTTAAATTTGTTGTTTCTAAAACTCTAATCATTTGCAATTGAACATTGTCCTGAAAACTAGTCAGGCTGTATGGGGAAAATGAAATAGCTCAGGTTTTCTTTCCAGGCTTCTGCTGGAATGGTGGGCACCTTTTATGTAACCATGACTTGCACTTTCCCAGGTGGCAGCCATTTTCTTGTTTATGTGCCTTCTGAGCTCTGGTAGCTTACCACCTTTGTTGTTCTTCCTATATAAGGGATTGGGACTCCCTGGGAGGAAGCAAGCTGAGAACTAGGTGTGGGCTATGAGCTATTGAGAGAACTCTGGAGCCATTTTGTTGCTGCTCTGCTTCTGGAATAAAAGTTATGTTTAAGTTGCCTGCAGCTCCTCGATGATTCTTGGGTCTACCTGGATCCAATGCGACCCTCACTGGCCTCATTTTTGGCAGTACAGGCTGGGTTCCATAATCAAAAGTATAACCTTGAAACCTAGAACATTTGCCATCTATAGCCTAATTTTAAAATGGCTGTGTAGGATTAACCATCTTCAAAACCTTGGAAGTATTCCTCCTTAAAAGACCCAAGGGACTACACTGTATGCTCTTTTTGGGTTTATAATAACACATTTAGACCCATTTAGTAACACCTTTCATTGTGCATTTTAATGCTTGACAAAGAGCTGTTCTGTATTTTTTTCTCACTTGCTCTTCATTGTAACTAAGAATGAACCTTACTGTAATAAAATAAAAGAATAAGAGCAAGTGGTTTTAGTAATTTTCACATTGAGATGGTAATAGCAGACGGGTGACACATGTTTTAAGAAAGTTGTGGTGCTTAGCCCAGAAAATATAACATGGATTTATTCTAGTGTACTATGTATATATAGGATGTTTATAAATCAGCAGTTTGTAATTTGGGGGAAGCTCCTCCTCAGAAGCCTATGTTGGATTGTTGTGTTGAAATATAGCAGCGGTTCTCAACCTGTGGATCATGACCCCTTTGGAGGTCGAATGACCCTTTCACAGGGGTCACCTAAGACCATCGGAAAACACGTATCAGATATTTACATTACCATTCATAACAGTAGCAAAATTACAGTTATGAAGTAGCAACAAAAATAATTTTATGGGGGTCACCACTACATGAGGAACTGTATTAAAAGGCCGTGGCATTAGGAAGGTTGAGAACCACTGCACTAGAGAATAGAAAGGTTTAGAATGAAAGTTGATGGCCTTGACAAGGTTTCGAGCTGCGAGTGGTGGTGGGGTGGTCAGTAAAGAACACCTTCAGCCCTGGGCAGTCAAGCAGGAGAGAGCAAAACTGGGCAGTTGGAACAGAGTTTAATCTCCCTTCTCCATCAGCGTGGACCTGCCGGTGGTGAGCCACCAGCCACCTCGGGCCCTGGGACTCCAGCCCACACGACAGAGACTCTTCTTGCCTGGAGAATGAATAAAGCTCTCAGAGCATAACTCTCAGAAAAGAAAGTTGACGGGTTCACATCGTCCCCTTTCCACAGAAGTAGAGCCTACTTATCCTGGACAAAATTATAAACATTTGGATTGATTTCTGAGACCCTTTCATACTCCATTTTTCGTTCCAGTCTCCATGGGAGACTATGGTCTTTTCCTTGCCCAAACTCCACTTTCTTTTATCAAGACTTACTTGTCCCATGTCTCATTCCTCCAGGTTTTCAGTAACTATCAAGACTATCTAAGGATATCACCCAATACCATGTTTACACTTTAAGATAGGCCTTCG